>RJWT010047751.1:0-11253 GCA_004365215.1 Cuniculus paca | reverse complement strand
TTCAATTCATAATCCATTGAATTCAGTATAAAACCTAGAATGTGATAGCTATTTGAAAACTCTGAAAAATAATTAATAATGACAAGATTAATGAAGTCCAATATTCAAAATACTATTGAGCAACATTGAGTCTCCCATAATTTTTCCCTAAGTGTTTCCAGCCTGAGTTCAATGCATTCTGATATCTGGAAGACAGAATTAATGCAACCAGAGAAAGAAGACCAGGAAATAAAAACATTAGTTCTGGCTTGAAGAGCAAGAAAGAGATGACTGAAGAGTCAGAAAAACTGAGGAAAGTTACCAATTTTTTTCTTTGCTCTCCTTGTCCCTGTTCTTCAGTGTACTAAGACCTGAGGAGCCTATGGAAGCAGTAACAACATGATTACAGAGAAGCGGGTACCAAATCTTTCCAGGTGTGGGAGTGCCTCCTCCATGAGCAAGGACGTGTGGTGTGTAATGATGGGAAAATATCATTTTTACCTCTCATCATCTTGGCATATCTTTGTCCTGAATTTGTGAATCAGAGAAATTTTCAGGAGAGTGGGGTAAAATGAGAGCCAGATTTCGGCTCAAAGATAAGAAACAGGAGTGGCCAGGCAATTGATACACGACTGAACAACACTTTGGAGAGATGAACTCAGGATAATGTTTTTACCTTGTTTATAAACTCATTTCTGAGATGAGCATGTGCAGTTGTGACTCTAGACAGCATATACATAATTTGAAAACTGACTGCAAGATGGAATATCACCCAGAGTCCAGACATGGTAGTGAACATGTGGGACAGATGAGAATATCTCTGTAATAGTTTGAAAATCCAATTGATCTGAAAGTCAAAATTCACAGAAAGCTGCTTAGAACTTTCAGTCTAAACTAACTGGGTCAACTGTTTTCAAAGCAAAATTATTGCTGGGTTAGAAAATAAAAATAATGCCACAACCTAGTGTCTTACAATATCAAAATATGTAGAACACAGTGAAAAACTGCATTGTATTTAAAAATAGAAATATTAGGGCTGGGGATCTAGCTCAGCGGTCTAAGCGCCTGCCCAGCAAGCGCAAGGTCGTGAGTTCAATCCCCAGTGCCACAAAAAAAAAAAAAAAAGAAATATTATCAACCTGAATGTAGTAAAAATATGTTACCAAAACTAAGATAATGCAGATGCTAAAACTATTGATAATGTCCAATTATGAAAATGCTTCAGCAAGAAATGTTAAATACTCTTAAAACAAACATAAAGATAGAAAAACCTCAGAAAAATAAAACTATAAACAATCTCATGGCCATTTCTTAGCTGACATATATAGCAACAATAAAAATCAATTATGGTCTTAATAGTGGAATAGATATAACAGAGGTGAGATTGCACTTGAAGAGATTAACAGAAAAACCTAACATGATAAATGAAGAGGGAATAAAATATAACAAAGATCCTGGACTGGACTCAGTGGATCAACCTCAATAGAAATAGATTATATGTTAGCATACAAACAAAAGAAAAAGTACAGGGTAGGGGATATAGTTCAGTGGCATAAGTGCCCCCCTGGCAAGCTCAAGGTCCTGAGTTTGATTTCCAGTACCTCCCTCCACCCCCTCCCACAAAAAAAAAAAAAAAAGAAAGGCAAAAGTACAATATATATGCAAAATAATATTTAGAGAAATAATGACCATAGCTAGGTGTAGTAGTGCGTGTCTGTAATCTCAGCATTTGGGAGACTGAGGCAGGATGATTATTGGAAGCTTGGGCTAATTATTGAGGTCAAGCCCAGCCTGGAATACATAGGGAGATCCTGTCTCAAGCTACCCTCCCACTCTGCCCCTATAGAGAACCCTTTCCCGTCCTCGAGGTTCAGGAAGGTTTATAATTATAATCCCATGGAGAAGTTATTGGAATTCCAACCGGTTAATTCCAATCTACCACTTCCAGTGCAACCCACGGCGAGAAGAAAAACACCAAGACATATATACAGTTGTGGGGAGCCAAGGGGTCCTAAGTCCAGCCAAATGGTGGCTCACTGGAACAAAGGCCTGGACCCAGAGCCCTTCCCAGGTTTTACTGATCCTCCATGAGGGGCATGGCTTGGGAATGAGTGGCAGGAAATATGTGACTACCATGACTACCATGAGCTGGGTTAGGTAGGTCTAAGATCATCTCTGTGATATGCTGAGGTCGAGAAATGCAGAGGGAGAGCAATCTGCATAACAATTGAGATAACATCTAATAATTTGAGGTCGGTGCTTCAGTTCTGATGTACAATCTTTTAGCCCTGGGAAGTCACAGCCTTTTTCTTGAGGCTCGGTCCCAGCCGACCACGTGGAGCATAGCTCTCCATCCTGCCCGGCTCCACCGTGTATTTGGGGAGTCACTGGGTGGGGTAACACTGACCTGTCACTTTGCCTTAAAGATTATACATCAGTTCCTCAGCCAGTCCAAATTGCATTGCTTAAAGCCAATTGAAGGGATAAAGAGATAACCTAGCCAGCTCTGTACATATCAATACATGGAGATAAGGCCAATTTTATCCAAAATGGAGATAGATCATCTTTTCAAGGACACTCATCTGTGTGGTTTCCCACATGCCCCCCAGCAGAAAGAGAAGTTTGACAAAATATTTAAATATAAAGATTCAAGAGAACAGTGAACCCACCACAAAGAAAATAAAGCTAAAAGCATCAGAATATGTTTTCCCATTGTGAATGATTCCTGCCTGAATCATTGAAAAAAGTGTATATTTTGCAGGTTGTTGAACAAATCAACACTACAGTAAAATGTTCAAATGTTTGGAAATTACACAACACACATTTAAAATCTAACAAAGTACATATGAAATCTATATGAGGAAAATGACTAACTTCTGATGAAAAAAATCACACTAAATAAATGGATAGGAAAGATGCCAGTTCTATCCACTTGACTTATACTTTCAAGCAATCCTTGTCCAAATCCCAGCCAGTTATTTCATAGATATTGTCATCAATTCTAACATTTTATACAGAGGCAAAAGATGGAAAATGATGGCACAATATTGAAAGAGAATAGTCAGATGATTGACATTACTTCATTTCAAAACAAAATATAAAGCTACTGATCAAAATAGTACAATATTGTATTGGCAAAACAATTGACAAATTTATCAATGTAATACAATGCAATGTAATACAATATAGTACAATACAGAGTTCAGAAATATATCTACACATGTATACTCAGTCCAATTTTGTCAAAAGAACAAAGGAATTTAATAGGAAAAGAATAATCTTTTCCACAAATGATGAAACAACTTGATATCCACATGCAAAAATAAAGCATCTGGACACAGACTTCATACTATTAACAAGTATTAACTCAAAGTAGATCATAGAATTAAATGTAAAATGCAAATTCATAAAACTGGGAGGAAACCAGTGATCTGGATACAGCAATAATTTAGACACAAAACCAAAAGCATAACCTCTAAATGAAAAAAATTGATAAACTTCATTAAAATTACAAACTCTGCAATACTGTTAAGAGAAGGAAATGACAAACCACAGAATAGGAGAATAGTTTTGCAAAACACATCAAATAAGGGCTGGTACCCTGAATACAGAACTCTTAATATCAACAATAATATAAAAAAAAGTAAAAATAAAAATTTAAGACTCACTGTTATGGATTAAAAACTGGTAGTCAGCTTGAGGAAAATGACTAACTTCTGATGAAAAAAATCACATGAACTAAATCGGCATGGTGCTGAGTGCAGATGGCCCAGCTGAGGAAAGTTGCCAGCTTAAAAGGAGACGTGGAGAGGAAGAGCTGTAGCATTGTGGGTTCTCCTGAGTTGTTGTTTGGAGCTGTTGATTCTCCTGGAGGAGACTGTCATAGCTAACTTCCCTGATACGAACTCAGCTGTTAGCATGGGAGGAGCTTGGGACCTTGTTATGGTTTGTGTATAGATGGCCCCCCACAAGCCTCATGTAGTCATAGAAGTGGCTAAATCAAGCATTTGTGATTGACTCATTGTGTAGTGCTGAGATTGGTGATGTGAGTTCTGCACCCACCCAGGGGTGGAACCAACATACAATGTAAGGTCCGAATGGGGGCATGTTTCCCTCTTTGGCACGGTTCGCTCTTCCTGCTTGCAGCCACCATGAACGGCTGCCCTCTTTTGCTCTGGCTGCTGCCTTGAAGTGTTGCCCCAGTGCCATGCCACCCTGTCTTGGAGCCAGCTGATTATGGACTGAAACCCCCAAAACTGTAAGCTAAGTAAACCTCTCCTTCCTTTACTTTGGGTGTCAGGTATTTTATCTCAACAATGAGAGAAAAGGTAACCAAGACAGAATTTGGTACCAGAGGAGTGGGGTCATTGCTGTGACTGTACTTGACCATGTGGTTCAAGAGCCTTTGGGAATGGCTTGTGGGAAAAATTTGGAAAGGTTCAGAGATGTCACCTGAATGCATAGAACTGGAACAGCTTAGGCTGTTCTGTAGGGGAGATTCTAGTCAGAGGTCAGGAGACCAAAAGTCTGATAGGAAGCCTGCTGGTGAAGATCAGGCTCAGAAGGTTTCTGCTGGGAAGAAGGACTGCACTGGTTGTTGGACTCCACACGATGTGTGTTACGGCTTGGCAGAAAGTTTGTCTGCATTCTGCTCATGTCCAGAGACTTTGCCTGAGACTAAGATTAAGGGTGGTGGCCTGGTTAATCTGGCAAAAGAAATTTCAAGGCAGTCAAATGTTGATGCAGTGGCATGGCTATTGTTGGGGGCTTTTAGCCAGATTTATGCTGGAAATCAAGAGCAAAGAGCCCAGCATGGTTATTTAAAATATGAGTTTGGTCAGAAAGCTGTGGACTGTAAAGACAGAGCTAAAACCTTTTGTTCCCTAATTTTGGGTGTCAGGTGTTTGTCTCAGCAACGAAGAAAAAGTAACCAAGACAGACCTTGTCACTGAGAGTGGCCGCATTCACTTTGGGGGAGCTCTGGTCCTTACTTTGAGCATCACTTCCTGGCATCGGAGGGGAAGATGTGTGCTATTTAATCTCCAGGAGAAGCTTGTCACACTGGCTTCCTGACACGTACTCAACTGTTCTCACCATCGGAGGATCTCAGGACCTCCTTGTCACTAAAGATGGCTGTGGTACTTGTCAGGGGGGCCCTGGTCTGTCCTTTGAGCATCACTTCTTGGCTCCACTGCAGAACCCTCAACCTACTGGCACAGATCTTTCACCCCGTTGGCATAGACTCTAGCTTCCACTACTGACCTTTGGGCCTTCCCAGCACAGATCTGTAAAACAGACTTGCATGAGTCATTGTCATGGGCTCTAGGTCTTCAGCTGGACTCATGTAGGACATTACTGTGGGATTCAGACCCTCAGCTGGATTTCCTAGGTCTTTGGTATTGTAGACAGATTTCCTGCACTTTCTTGTATTTAACTCTGACTGGCCACCATAAAATAATATTACAAATTCTATGTCCTGTATGTAATTGTTCCCCTTGCAACCTCTGACTACAACACTCACAAAAAAATTTTAAATGGCTTATAAACATATGAAAAGATGTTGATTGTTATGTGTCACCGGGGAATTTCAAATTAAAACTACCATGAGATACCACTACATCCTTACTAAAATGACAAAAATCTAGGAGACTGGCAGCACTGGACACTGTGCACGTGGAGGGACAGTATTCTCATTCACTGGAGTTGGGAATGCACAACTGTACAGCTACTTTGGAAGACACATTGACAATTTCTTATAAAATTATCCATGAATTTAATATATGATTCAGCAGTTACACTCTTTGATATTTACTCAGATGATCTGAAAACTTATTCGTATAAAACCTACACATGGATATGCATGGAAGCTTTATTCATCATGGCTAAGACTTGGGAGCAGCCACGATCTCCTTCAGTAAGTGAATGGGGCATCTCTACAAAGATAGATTCCATGATAAAAATTAGTGTTAACATAAACACAAAAAGAAAGAAAGCAATCCAAAATGCATATCGTTAAGTAGAAGAATCCAATTTGAAGATGGTACATGCTGCATAATTCAAAGTACATGACATTTCAGAAAAAGTCAAAAATATGAAGAGAATTAAAAAAAAAAATCAGTGATTGCCAGAGATTTAGGGAGGGGAGAGAGGGTGAATAGGCAGAGAACAGAGCATCTCTAGAGCAGGGAAACTCATGTTCCTGATATGGTGATGGTAAATACAGTACATTACATGTATATTTCTCAAAATCTACAGAATGCACAACACGGAAATTAAAACAGAATATAAACCAAGGGCTTTAGTTAATACTTACTATCAAAATAAGCTCATCAACTGTAGCACATGCACCACACTAGATAAGATGATTGCTATGGCATAAATTGAGAAGGGCAGAATATTGTGCAACTAGCATGTAGAGGTAGAACCCAGAGAGATTGCTAAATGTCCACTCTGGTGCACAGGATGGCCTCCCCCAACAATGACTTTGCCCAGAATGTCAGTAGGACTGAGGTCATGAAAGCCTTTTTGAGATGGAGTTTATTTTCCTCCAGAAGTCAGACACCTTAAAAATCATCTACTACTCATTTATTCAGAAGAGGAAAATATCTGTATTAATACCATTTAAAGGACTGGGGATTTGGCTCAGTGGCTTAAGAGACTGCCTGGCAAGCGTGAGGTTGTGAGTTTGATTCCTGGTACAAAAAAAAAGTATATATATATATATATATATATATATATATAATTTAATATGAACGAATGGGCAATTTCACTAACAGAAAGGTAGTTTTCATACCACCGAGTATTTTTCCCCAGTATTTGAACAGTAAAAGCTGTTAAAGCTGGTAATTTTTAAAAATCTGCTTCACTACCAGATATTTTCAAAATTGCATTTATTTCGGTTGCTGCACAGAAACAAATAGTGACTCACAGGCCAGCTAGAACTGCTGCACTTAAATGGTGAGTGTTTGTTATTGGAAAAAGCAGCAGCCCTAGTAAAGAATGACAGAGCTCGGGGAAATCAGGTGTCCCTAGTGACTCAACTCAAATTTAGTGCAGGTCTCTGCTCATTTCTTTCCAGAAATGTATAGCTCAAGCTTTGGATCCTAAAAGAAAACATTCAAGTATGGGGAGGGAGGCACTCTCTTCAGAGATCTTGAATGAATGCAACATTTCCAAATGGACCAGAGCTCACCCCAGGAAGAGGCCTTCATTCCCAGAACCGCTATAAATTCAGAATCCATTGTTTTCTTTGAGATGTCTCTGGAGAGATTAAGACAATTAAAAGCCTAATTGACCCTACTTCCTCTTTAAAACTTTCGAGTTATTTTTCCACTGCAAAGTCACTATTACCTACATTTTCCTTTCAGTCTCTAGATCCATTTTCTAGATGGACAAAGCTGTAAATCTGCAACCACTAAGAGCAGCATGCTTTTGTTGATTGGAGCACCTACTACTGTAGTTGATGGGAAGAGGTTAGATAGTTGAGCACAGCTGAGCTGAGATAGGCACACGATGGATCCTGTGGCACTGGTTATCGCAATTTTGTCTCCCAGGGAATGTTTGTCACTATCCAGAGACATCTTTATTCATCGTGTAAAAATAAACCACTGAATGACTTATTGTAATGGATGACTTTATTATCCATTTAGTGGAGAGGACCCTGGCATGCTACTGCTAAATATGCTAGAATATTCAGGACGTATGCCCTATGACAAAGGATCAGCTGGTGTCAAATGTTAACATTGCCAAGCTTGCAAAACCATTCTTCATAGGCTATTGATCTCCATAAGTATGAGATAGATTTTTCCAATTTAAATGTCTTATCACAATAAGTTATGTAGACCAAACCTTAGATCAGAGTTCTTCAGAGATGAGCTTTCCAAGCATACACTAGTTTTGCAAAATCTGCCAAGTCATAAAACCTGGGAAAACATTTATTTTCTTCATTGTCTGAACAGACTCTAAAAGAATTTTGTGCCATCTGGTTAAACTTTCCAAACCAAAGGACTTGGTAAATTCAATTTAAGGACCTATCTTACAGTTTCAGTGCATTAGTATCTCAAATCAAGTATATACTTCATTATAACTTGTGGTACAAATGCCTGAAATCATCACATACTAAATTGTTCTTTTCAAATAATATTATAGCTTTCTGCTTCATTCTTTTTTTACACATATATGGAGAAGCCACATATTATTATATTCCACTTACCCTTAAATATCCATTTCAGATGAAAAACTTTCAATATTTGGATTGTATAGAAAGCTAAAATTAACTTATGAATGACTTATTATAATGAACTGATTCACAATGCTAGAGTCACATTGTTACTGCAATGAACAAAGGCCTAGTGATTTTTTTGAAGAACTTTTAAGAGTTCCAAAGCTATCTGGTGGCTTTAGACATTTTTCTTAGGACAGTGGTTTATTAAAAGTCTAAATTTGAAATTGATATTTAACAACTTATTTTAAGAGTGATATGTAAGTATTTGAGTATAATATCCCAAGTTCTTAAACTGTAATTAAGCATATGGAGAGATTACAAATTAATATTATCTGTAACCAATATCAAAATGTCAATAATGCAACAAGGTTCTCTTTCACTGCAGCCCACTAATAAAGAATCAATACTAGAGTCTATTCAAGCTTGGAAAAATGGAGACTTGAATAATTGTCCAGTTAACTTAATAAATGTAGACAGCTGGCTTAGATAAATCAAATTGTAAAAAAAAAAAACTCATTAGCATTTGGCCTGAATTACCCAGGTAATTATTCCAATTTTTCACATCACTTTACTCTTACTGACAGAGTGTCTTTCAATATTTCCTGGAAATATATTTCTTCTATTCTGCTTAAAGATCAGCAAGGTGTGCATCTTTTATGATGCAAATCTAGCATTTTCCTATTTTGTTGGTACTTTTCAAAATGCTATCATTTCTGTTTGTATAACCTTTAACTCACGACAGACAATTTGACTATAATGGTTCTCAGGTACTTATTCAAGCATTATACCATCCTGAATGGAAAACATCTTCGGACTATTCTCTATTTTTCTTTACACACACACACACACACACACACACACACACACACACACACAAACTATATACTATAGTTTATTTGAATTTCCACATGATATTTTTTCCTATTCTTTTCTCCTAGTATATTTCTATTCAATTGGGAAAACTGAATGTTTACTTGCTCACTTAGTTTATACCTAGTTATACAGCAATCTTGTATTCAGGGTTTTCAGCCTTCTACTTCACATAATACAAACTAATATGATTCAGTTTGTCTATGTCTAATCAAAAGCACTCATTGAGAATTAATTTGAGATGAAAGAACACATTACAGAAAGCAAAGCCTATGGTAAGTTCTGTCTTCATTTATATTGCTGTTAGTTGAAGAGCAACTGAGAGCACGGGGAAAGTATGAGAGGTACAAACACAATGCTTAATTATCATTATAGCATACTCAACCAGTCAGTATTCAATAATGAATCACAATTCATCCTTCCATTAGATACTGAAATATTGTGTAAGAGAAAAACTGAATGAAGAAATTACAGAATTTTGAATCATATTAACTAAGTAAAAAAATAAATAAATAAATAAAAACTAACACTCACCATTTTAGAAACATAACCAACTTTTATCCAGCTAGTATTCTTCCTCTATTTACAGAAGTTATGTGCAACTATAAGGATTATATTACTGATTTCCTGATTCCCCACCTTTGTGAATTGCACTGAATTATTCTTCAACCATTATATCAATTAAGTAGCATTATCTTACAAAGATTCCTAAAGTTTTGCATTTTTAAAACAAGTTACTATTACTCAGTGGTCTGTAAGTCAAGGGGATACTCAGGCAGACTGCTCCACATGGCTTGCACATGTATTTGAGGTATGCCTTCAGTCTGGTGGGGTCTGGCTCCTGTCTTACAATCTCATTCATAAGTATGAGGACTATCAGAGCTACAGGTCAGGAAAACTAAACTTCATGATTCACATCATCTGGCATATTAGATTATCTTGTCCACATGGCAGTTTTAGAGTTCAAAGAGAGGAAGAACAGAAAGCAAGCAAAGTTTAGAGTTCACACAATGTGTTTTCTACTGTATTTGGTTGGCCAGTATAAATTTGAAGGAAAACTCAGGTTTATGGAGTAGATAAGTAGATGCTGCTCCTTGATATATGATATGAAATTTCATATTTCAAATAGGGCATGATGATAGCAAAGAAATTATCTTTGTAAATGATATTCCATAGTTCATTCTATAGCCACAACTGGTTTTTGGTTTTTTTTGTATTTTTTTTTATTTTAAAGGGAATGAAACAAAACAATAAAATGAAAGAAAATAAAACAGCGAGATTGATACTGGATTTCAAAAACAAGACAGTAGGAAACCCACAATAGTTACTGTATTGCATATTGTTATCCTCTAAATAGTTGCTCAGACTACCAGCTTTAAGTCTGCAAAGTCAATCAAATAATACAAGCATTAAATTCTTTCTTTACTTCTGTTGCTATCATCTCAGCCTGTGTTCCTCCCAATCAGACAGTTGCTTATGGGGCGGGGGATCTTCTCTCCCTGCCCACGTGCCAGCTCACTCCTGGCCAGCTCAACTGCTGCTAGTGCATGAGAGGATGCTGCTTCCTGGTTCTCTCCTGGCTGGCTCAACCCTCAACACTTGGGTTTTGGCCCCAGGTCTTGTGAAATTCTCATGGTGAACCACAGGATTACTTGAGAGGTGATTTGATTGGAGTTTCAGCTTCAGGGGTCTCAAAATTATCTTCAGAATTCAAGGTGGTATCTTGGGGTCTCAGGGGCCTCTCCTCAGTTTGCTTCAGGCCCCTGGGGACTTGGAACTTGACTCTGCAGCACCTTGCCCATGCACAACCTTGGCAGGTCCAACCTTAGCGGGGACCCAGCTGGTGCAACATGGGGCAAGTGGTGGTCACTGGCTGCTGCCCGCCACAAGGGCTGAGCACCTGGTCCCCCAGTGAGGGCCTTGGCTGCCATGCTACAGGTGGAGCAGGTGATGGTGCCTTGTGCCCTGCACCCCAGCCAGGACCTTGCACTCAGATGGGCTGTGGCTGGGAGGTGGTCACAGCACCGTCATGACTATTTATAATCGTCTGCTTTCAAGATATCCAAATTCTCATCCAGTTATGGTATTATATTCTAAGCACAAGATATTTTCATCTACTTCTGTTCTACATCTTGATCTAGCTCTTGAAATATAACTTTTATGATAGTTAGCTCTGGATA
>RJWT010047750.1:0-11267 GCA_004365215.1 Cuniculus paca | reverse complement strand
ATCGACTTAATTTCATGGATATCTTTTTTAATCTGTTTCATACATTGTAATTCCTTTCTATATTGTTCTTTCAAGATTTCCATCATTTTCTTATGCTCTTCTTTTTTATCTAAGTCTTCTTTAGATATGTTTAGGAATTCTTTCATTATGTTTTTCATTTCTTCTTTCACCTGAGATATTATTCGTGATCTGATTACTTTTACAGTCTCATGTAGTTGTTTCTTTATTTCCGTTGTTATCCACTTGGAGATTTCAAGTATATGACTTCCATTTTCTTACATGACTGTATCTCCCAGATTTGTTCTCTGTGGGCTGGAGGTCTGAGATTGCCTTTTGCCTGTTGTCATTCTCCTGGGTTCCTCCCAACAAGCCGGTTGTAGGGTCCCAGGCACTTACCACAAAGGCTGCCCCTCCAAGGTGTAGGGGAATGGGACAGGCACCTGGGTTCCTCTGACCCCAGGTTTACAGGGAGGTGGCAGGGTGTGAGGTGGGCTTCTCCAGACCTGTGCAGCTACACTGGGGCTTTCCCAATAGCCAGGGGTACCTGGTGGAGGGGCTGCTTCTCTCAGCCTGCATATCTACACTGAGACTTCCGCGATGGTGGCAGGCACACAGGGGTGTGTTTGTCTGATTCTCCCAGTGGGTGATGGCTGCCCCAGAAGCAAAGGCCTCCAGTGATGGCCTGCAGGTGCACAGGGCTTACCTGGCTGCGTGTCGCTACTCCTGCTGGCTGCCAGGAAGCAAGCCTCCTATTGTTGGTGGCCGGTGGGCAGCAGTGGATCTGCCTTTTCTCTCTGCCATGCTGCCTGGCCACAGGGAGCTCCTTCCCACAGAGGGGACCAGGGAGCAGAGGCAGAAGTTCTAGTGAATCAATTTTGTTCAAATTTATTTTACCTTTAAGTGGGGCAGTTGACTTTGGCATATGAGCTTTCATGTCATTTACGTTAATGTTAAATTTGCATTCATTGTTCCTTTCTTAAATTAGTTACATTTTAGCTCCTCATAGTTAATTATTATAAAATGTGGTTCATGGAAGCATGAAAGTAACTAAGAACATACTATAACAAATACAGCAAACTAGTATAACGTATTTCAAACTAGTTCAACATTAAGATAGACATAATTTAAGGACTAGGGCTAGTATTGAAGATGTCAAGGTAGTTGACTCTGAATGTGGTGATTTCACACAGTTACCATAAAAGAAAATTTGATTAAGAAGTGAATATATGAAAATATATTGCAAAAGTCTGTATACCCTGCTGCCAGTGTAGCTGTTACTATGTTTTTCATAAAAGCATGAAGCCATCAAAGTTTTTACTTCATTATTAAAGCCCACTGACCTGCCTTTCTGTTAAATCAGATTTTTTGTTTTCTGAACAAGAGAAAAATGATCTCTGACTGCCAGTCACAACTACGACCCCCTTCAGCCTGAAGAAACCACATCGGTCATCACCCATTACTCCCTCACGGCAGTTTGGGGTACTTCTTCAGAGGGGGGAATGTTGTAGGCAAGTCTATTAGATAGAAATATTATAGACAGTTAGATAGGAATAGGCCCTTGAAGGAACCAGTGAAAAAGACAAGATACCTTGCAATGGTGGGGGAGACAGGAACCTCCACTGAGGGCCAGACCTTGAGACAAAAGATGAAACAAATGCACCCACATAGTTCCTAAGGATAAACATCAGGGGTTGATATTCTAAACAGGTATCATCACCTTGAGGAAACCAGGAAGAGCCATTAACTCAACCCCCTAAAGGAAAAGCCCCTATTCTATATTCATGCCCGCTTGCTACATGACTTGCTTCCCCATTTGATCCCGATTTAATCAATTTTACCTGAGGAATTATACTTGTAATCTTTTTGGTTGACCGTAGTTTTGTCCCACCTCATGCCCACCTTGCGATTTCCCATTTTTCCCCCACCTTGGACCCGCCTCACCTCATGAATTTGCTTTGTAAAAATCCCTAGAAAAGGCAGGATCTTTGGCAACTCACTTGGGACCTGTTTTGTCTCTGGGACAGAAACTCTCTCTCCCCCAATAAATATACTCTGTTCTTGAAAAAAAAGATGATACCACTACCACATTTTAAAAAAGTCATACAGCTAAAAACAGAGAAGAAATAAACAACAGAGTAGAAAATGTTTTTCAGTGTGTTCCTGAGATAAAACTGTATGTAAATCCTGCAATTGCCAAAATCTTATAAAACCAGATATACAGTTAACAGTATGTTAATGCTACACTTAACTAATGTGCAAGAGGCCTTAATTTCAATCCCATAGCACTGAAAAAAAAAAAGTTAAAAAGATAACACAAGCCAAGTCTGGGGGACAAAAATTTACATCAATGCAGTTAGAAATGAAAAAGGCAAAATCATAACAAAAAATGACAGTCATTATTAATTACTCTAATTATTGTACTCCATCAGACTGGAGAATCTTGAAGAAATGGACAGGTTTTTAAACACATGAGTTACCAAAGACATAAAAATTCTGAACCGTCCAATGATAAACAATGAAATTGAGGCAGTTATAAAAAAAAACCTACCAACTAAGAAAATTCCAGTTCCTCATGGATTCACTGCTGAATTCTATAAGACCCTCTGGGAGATTTTACCAACAATACTCCTCAAACTCTTTAATGAAATTGAACAAAAGAGGAGTACTTCCAAATTCATTGCTGGAAGCCAGCATTACACTGTTTCCAAAACCGGGCCAATTTCTTCAGTAAACACAGACACAAAAATTCTCAATGAGAATTGGCAAATAAATGCAACAAATTTTCAAAAGATCATAACCAAGTAGGTTTCATCCCAGTGATACAATGATGATTCTGCATGCACAAATCAGGAAATGTAATATACCACAAGGACAAAAATCACATGATCATCTCAGTAGATGCAGAAAAAACTTTTAATAAAATTCAACACCTATTTATGATTAAAAAAAAAATCAAAAGCCTGAAAAAATAGATATAGAAAGACCTTACCTCAATCTGTTAAAAGCCATTTATGGCAAACTGACAGCAAACCTATTAAATATGAAAAAACTGAAAGCTTTCCCCCCAAAATCAGAAAGGATGTCCATTACCACTACTCCTGTTCACTGTAGTACTGGAAACATTAGCCAGAGCAATCAGGCAATAAATAAATAAATAAATAGATTATGTATAGTAAAAGAAGAAATCAAATTTGCCATTATTCACAGATGACATGATCTTTTACATAGAAGAACTAAAGTGTTCCACAAAAGGCTTCTAGAATTATTAACTACATTCAGCAGTATAGCAGGATACAAAATCAGCACACAAGAACAAATAGCGTTTTTGTACACCAATGATGAACTAAGAAAAAAATTAGGAAAACAATACCATTCTCAATATCATCATGAAAAATTTAATACTTAGGAGTTAACCTAACCAAGAAAGTAAAAGACCTCTACAACAAAAACTAGAATTTTGAAAAATGAAATCAAAGAGGACATTAGAAAACAGATATCCCCTGTTCCTGGATAGACAAAACCAATACTGTCAAAATGTCCATACTCTCAAAATTGATATATAGAGTAATTGCAATCCCAATCAAAATACTAACAGCATTCCTCACAGAAACAGAAAAAAAAATCGTAAAATTGATACGGAGGCACAAGAGTCCCAGAAGAGCAAAAGTAATCCTGGTAACAAGAGCAAAGTAGGAGCCATCACAATCATGAATTTCAAATTCTATCACAAAGCTACAGTGATTAAAAACAGCATGGTACTGGCACAAAAAAACTGACATGTGGTTCAGTGGAACAGAATGAGGATGCAGAGACAACCCCACTTGATTTTTGACAAAGGGGCCAAATACAAACATTGGAGGACAGATACCCTTTTTTAGCAAACTGTTCTGGAAAAATTGGGATTATGTGAAATTAAGAAGCTTCTAAACAACAAAGGAAACAACAAACAGTGAAAAAAATATCCCACTGAATGTGGGAAAATTTTTGCCAGCTACCCCTCAGAGGACTAACACCAAGTATATATAAAGAATTCTTACAGCTCAGTAATGAAAAGAAATTACTTCAATAAAAAATTGTGCACAAAATCTTATTAAACATTTCTTTAATGAAGATAAATAAGCACATGAAAAAATACTCAACCTCATTAGTCATCAAGCAAATACAAATCAAAACTACGATACGATACCATTTTATATGCCTACTATGGTAAGTAGAATCAGAAACTCATAAAAAAATTGAAAGGATATGCAGAAATCTGAATCCTCAGCGATTGTTAGTGGGAATGTAAAATAGTACAAGAGCTTTGAAAAACAGTCTAATAGTGGCAACTCCCTAACCGTTTAAATACAGTATTATCATATGACCCCACCCTTCTACTCGCAGTTGTATAACTAACAGAAATGAAATCAATTAGGTACTGCAAACATGTACAAAAAAACTATAAGGAAGGGAACCAGAGATGGGTGGAGACAGGAGGGAGAGAGAGGAGGGAAAAGGGATGAAAAAAGGTGTGTTATATACAAGTGCCAACCTCCCACAAAGAATGAAAACATTATGTGCTACATACATACACTAATAGACTAAAAATAAGAAAACAGTAGTATAGCAGTTGCTTAGTGATGTGGTGGGTGGTAGTGGGTGAGTTGGGAGGATAAGACCATTAATAGCCTAAGGCGCATATGTTTCTTTTTCAGTTGATGTGTTTTAAAATTGACTAAGATGATGATAGCATGTATCTGTGAATATATTAAAGAACATTGAGGTGCACATTTTAAATGCATGAATAGTATGGAACGTGAATTACATCTTAATAAAGGTGTTTAAAAAAAAAAACTGTTGGGCTGAGGATCTAGCTCAGCGGTCTAAGTGCCTGCCTGGCAAGCGCAAGGTCGTGAGTTCAATCCCCGCTGCTGCAAAAAAAAAATAAAAAAATTTAAAAAAAGCTGTAAGTTCATCTGGGCATAGTGGTGCACACATGTAATCCCAGAAGGATCACCCCAAGCTTGAGGCCAGCCTAGGATACTTCGTGAGTTCAAGGCCAGCCTGAACTATATAGCCAGACCATTTCAAAAAAAAAATTAATTAATGCATACATAGTGTAAGTTGAGTAAGATTTCTGTAGGAATATCATAGTTATTCAAATTAAAAAGATTGTACCTTAATGTCAATCCACCCACATTGCTTTGGTAAAATGAACAACTAGTAATTAATATGTCCCTCAAATCTTGAAGTGGTGGGGATTTAGCTCAGCAGCACAAGCACCTGCCTGGCAAGTGCGAGGTCATGAGTTCGATCCCCACTACCAAAAAAAAAAAAATCTTGAAGTGGTATTGACAGAATTAATGAAAACTGCTTATATATTAGGCAGATTCTTTAAATTCTTTTTATGAAAAATAAAACAATTTCATAACAATAAGGGAATAATAATAGTACACTGTGTATGATCTTCAAAGTAGTTACTCATAAGAAAGATATTCTTTTACAAAGAAGAAACAAACAGATGTGTATTACAGTTTTCCAGGATGTAGAGCTATGAAGTGGTCTGGAGAATTACTGTTTAATGGAACAGAATTACTTTTGGGCATTGAGAAAGTCATGGAAACAAATGATAGACCATTTGTGCAACATTGTGAATATTCTTAATGCCACTAAGTTGTGTACTTAAAACAATATACTCTGTGTTATATTTTGCCATGATAAATAAATAAACATAAGGAATACATGTAGTTTCAAATCTAGGTGCCCCCTCCAAAAACCAAAAGGAAAAGGAAAGAAAAAGAAAGAAAAAATACACATAGTATTGAGCCCTTTTGAAAGAAGAGAAGTAAGAGCTCACTGTGGCCTGACAGTTTCCGTTGTTGGTCCTGGTGACAGTACAGGCTGAATTTTACTGGAAACCGACATAAAGTGGAAAGCATTCAAGTTCTGCCTTTATGATTTTGAATCTCGAGCACTTTATTCTTCATCAGATTCCAAACTTTTACCTATTAGGGAAGCAAGTCAGGAAAAGTAACTTAAAGAAGAGACTAAGCATCATCTAGGCTTAGCAGCTCATGCCTACAATCCCATTTACTTTGAAGGTTGAGGCAGGAGGGTCACAAGTTTGAGGCCAGCCTGGACAACTTAACAAGGTCCAGTCTGATATTTCTTTAAAAAGGGAGTGGGACTTGAGGGTGTAGCTTCACACTAGAGTTTGCCTAGCATTCAAGAGCCATCTTCGTTCCATCCCCAGTACTGCAAAAAATAAAAAAGGCATGGGAGAGGGCTAAGCATCTTTTTGAGTGTCTGCTGTGGCAGGCATACTTTCTTAAATAAAAATCTCTGCTAGTTTCAATGATAATTTCAACAGATAGTTGTTGCCCCATTTTATTGAGGAGTAGACTTTATCAAGGTTAAGTCATCTGTCCAAGATTTATAGAGGTTAAGTCATCTGTCCAGGATTGCACAGCTATGTCAAAGTAAGAGTACACACTTAAAACTGAGGTGCACTTATATTGAGAATCATGGGATAAACTGAATCATTGTTCTTACCAAGATTAGATATGAGTCAAGATGGACTCACCTAAAGAGTAGATTAGACATTCCTAGATTCCTAAATATCATATTCTCTTGAGTAGAATAAGAAATTTTGTCATAGCTGTCTAGTTATGTGCATGAAATAATGCTCACTGTTAAAAATACACATATACACACCCTCTTTGTTTACATTTGTTGCTCTTATAATGCTTGCTGATGGACCTGTTCATCCCAGCCTGACACCTCAGAGGAGAAGTTAATAATTGTCAAAGATGAAACTAATGTGAAGAGATCTGTGACTCAACATTGGCATTACAATGCAACACACCTGTTCAGAGCCAGCCCTTCACATTTTTCCCTTTTGCCTGAGGTAGAGACTTCTTTGTGGATTACAGTAACACTTTTTGACAAGCTTAGACTGGGTGGAGCTGCCATGTAAGGACAGAACACAATTGATGATATCTCACTAATGCATTCTTTCTTGATTTGGGCTGTCACAAATTTTTACTGTAAAAGCATTCACCATTAAATGGCTAGCCCAATCTGTCTGTTTTTGTTTTTATTAGCAGTAAGGCCTACCAAAGTATATTTACTTTTCTAGTTATGAAATAGTAACTGAGTTGGAGGTGATGTATCTAGTTATATTTTCTCATAGGTAGGTATTATAGTTTCTCATTGTTTAAAAGTAGCTATCTTAGTATTCTCCAAATAAAAATTACAATCTACCTCTAAAACCTTGTCCCTTGACCGCTGAGACCCTTTTAGTGTTATAAACCTGTCAGACACCAGATTTATGTTCAGGAAGACATTTTCTTTATATGTAAATCCTTTAAAAAGGAAAGAACAACTGGGAAGGGGAAGGGAGAAAAGAAAGAAGAAAAAAGATTATATGTATACATATATGTGTGTATGTATAAAATACAAGATAGATAACTATACTACTAATCTCTGTTCATCCAAAAGAACAGTTTGCATTTTTATTGTTTGATTATTTGATCATTTTTTTCCATGCCTAAATCTTATAATCTGAACTACTTTGAAGATAACAGTACGCAATATAAATCTTATACTCTGAACAACTACTTTGAAGATAACAGTATGCAATATATTAACTAGTGTTAATTTCCTGTAGTTTTGTTTTAAAATTCTGTATTGTTTTTCTTTTTTTTGTTTTTAATATAAAAAAAGAAAATTTAAAAAAGTCAAATGGAGTATTAAAATTGAGAAACTACTCTCATCTTAAATATTGTTTGTGATTGAGCTGTTTTATTTGCTCAATCTGAGGCAGCTAGAAAAACATGAGCAGCTCGGAGAAAAGGGAGGAAAGAGAGAAGATTGGGCAGAGAGAAACCAGCACTCACAGGTGTGCTGATTCTCTGAAGACAAAGGCGAGGGGCGGGCTTAAATGTACTCTGATGGGGGAGGGCACAGGGCTGCTGACATGGGCTGTTCAGCAAGACGTGGCTGAAGGAGATGGGAGCATTTGTGGTATGCAGGGGGTCTGGCAAAGGGCAGTTTGGGAAGAAGAAACTGCAGGTTTCTGGGAAGAAGGAGCTAGACACCATTATGGTTCAACATGTGGCCTGTCACCATGATGGCTGGGCAAGTGTCAGGCGGGGGACATATCAGTTTGTGAATCTATATCCTTTTCTTTGGAGACATTCATGAATTTTCTTCCCCATGAAAACTTAAATGGCCTCATTTATGAGAAGGAATTTGGAGGACGAAAGTGCACTTTAATGTGTATTCTATCTTTACGTTGGATTTATTTTCTACAAAATTGAGGGACTACCACTGGTTATTTCTAGGGAGGTTAAAAAATATGTGATCTTATCGTAAAAAATGATAATTATGTGAAGTTATGCATGCGTTATTTAGCTCAATTTGGCCATTTTACAATGCATGCATATTTCAAAATGTTTGCATGATTAATACATACAATTTTTGTCAATGATTAATTTTTAAAAATAGTTTGAAGGACAGATCTATTCTTTAAGAAACTTACCATCTAGAGTTGGAGAGCCAAGGTATATTCTTATGAAAATATCCTTAGCAACAATTGTGCTATATACCTACAATTCAAAAGAAGCAATCTTGTCAGAAAAAACTTCTCTAAAGAGATACAATCTGATGCTAAAAAGGACAGTAATAGTACACACACAAAGATAAAGGTGTTACAATGTGGAGAGAGAGAGAGAAAGAAGAGAGAGAGAGAGAGAGAGAGAGAGAGAGAGAGACTTGATACCAGCTTAGTGTGATTTATAGGAAGCCAAAGCCAAAAAGATATGGAAAAATAGCAAAACAAGAAATTCAGTTACCTTCCATTAAGATTTCTAGTGAGTCCCCTTTATCTCTCCAAACTTTTCTTTGATTTTTATGCCTCTTACAAGAGATCTTGAAAAGTCTCTGGCATTTTTTTTCAGTTGCAAGTTTGCCTTGACTTCAGTTTACTATCCAGTTAACTATGAGGTGTGATCAAAACATATGGTGAATATTTAAGTTTAAAAATTTTATTACAGTGAAAAATATATTGCCATTAATCCCCTGTCTTGGTTACTTTTTCTTCCTTGCTGAGACAAACACCTGACACCAAAATGAAGCAAGGAAAGGTTTATTTATATCACAGTTTCTGGAGATTTCAGTCCATGATCAGCTGGCTCCAAAGCAGGAAGGCATGGCACTGGGGCAACACTTCAAGGCAGCAGCCAGAGCAAAACGGAGCAAACGGAAGCCTCTTCTCCATCTCTTAAATTGTACACAAGTCACCCCCACCACCCTTCCCAGGGTGGGTGTAGCACTCACAAAATGTCCTTGCCCTCTTTTGCATAGGATGAGGATATTTACAAAGTAAGAACCCTGGCTCCCTGCTGAGTCTCTCAGTTAAACTTCTAAACTGCTCAAGTTGACACAATGTACCAACCATAAGATCCCCCTTAAGATGTTCCCTGCTACTTCAAATACACCTCGTTTTTGCCACCTTCTGAAGCAGTTCTGGAATCTTCTTTTGTGAGTATCTTTAGTTTCTCTGTCCTGGCTTCCTTGATGTCCTAAATCAATTCACCATTTACTTTTCATATTCATGTTGACTTTGGGGAAGAGTCAGAAGTTTCAGGGTATCAGATCCAGCAAATAAGGTAGGTGAGGGCATACTATCATGTTTTTATTTGACAGAGATTGCCATAAATCATTGATCAGTTAGATATGATTGGAAAGTATGGTAAATGTTTAAATTTTTTAAAATTTTATTACAATAAAAGACATGTTTCTATCAGTCCCTCTCAAAATACTACCCTTCACTACAAACCCACTCGTTCCATTGTTCTTGGTAGTGTGTCTTTCACCATAATGAGTTTTTAAAAATTTAAATGTTTGCTGTATTTTTGGATCATCCTTGTATCATCCCAGGAAACATGTGCTTGCAATATAGTAAAAAAAAAAAAAACACAAATGACAGTACTAAGTACAAAAGTGAAACAAGGAGGACTTTTTAGAGGAGGAAACATTTGAGTCTTGAAGAATGATATGTAGATATTCAGCAGTAAACCTTCATTACTTCTTTTGGTTACTTAACGTATACCTTTGTTAGTGACCTGCTATATGTCTACATTGTACTCAACACTAATAGATATAAAGGTGGCACAGTCCTGTAGATGTTTAATAACATGCAAATGAAGAATTATAGTCTAATGATGTAGCTTCTGTGATCGAGTTGTATGCAGGGTGTTGAGTTATACAAGGGCTGCACCAGATAAAATTCTTTTAAGGTGAAATTTAAAAGACTAGCAACATTGTGGCAGGCAGAGTTGTGGAGAAATGTCTTCTAGAAAATAGAAGGGTGCTTTTCTAGTAAATAGCTAAATTGGAGGAATACACTATCATCTCAAACATACGCATTGTAATTGAGAGATGCTTGTTAGGCAGCAGTATCCTAATTTCAGCTTACATATTTCACTTCAGCAGCAACCATATATATCTACCATTTCCTGCTTTATGCATCATTGCTATTTTTTTACCATACAGCCCAGAGCTGAAGTTGAAAAGAAATAATTCAATAACACTCCATACTTCTAAATATCTTATGTTGCAAAGATTTTTTTGTTTTGTTTTTTTATTTGTTTTGGGTGTAGAAAATACCCCTCTAGGAAATTTTAACTGTCTAGAAAAAAATATTTTCAAAGATTAGTTTTTTAATTCTCAGCTGCACACTGATTTTTAAAAACTTTTTTATTAATATGTGTTTGCTATACATAATGATTCCATTTATTGTGAGGAGTCAGTACATGTACATAACCCATCTTCTTTCTGCATCCCCCCTACGCTCAACCCTTCTCTCACCTTCCTCCATCCCAAGTCTCTTTCCCATTTGTAAAAGATCTGTCTCTGTGTTTCTTATTGATCATTTATTTTGCTGTTTCATTTATTTATACTTTGGATTTCTCATATAAGATAAACCATGTGATATTTAAGATTTATACATCGATTTATTTCATTTACCATTATGTCTGATTTGTTTCACCTAACATTATGGTCTCCAGGTGCATCCATTTTCTTACAAATGACCCAAATTTATCTTTAATAGCAGAGTAGTATTCCATTGCATACAAATACTACAATATCTGCATCCACTAATCTGTTGGTGAACAGATAGGCCATTTTTAAGACTCAGCTATTATGAATTGTGCTGCTATAATCCTTGGTATATATCACTGTAATATAGGGTCTTTAACCCTTTCAGGAATATATCTAGAAGG
>RJWT010047749.1:0-11252 GCA_004365215.1 Cuniculus paca | reverse complement strand
ATAACATTTTACACATCCATACTTACCTACAATCTTAAACGTTTTTGCAAACATATACATATTAACAGTTATTTTTTCAAATATGTTTTAAAATGTTTCTATTTTAATGTTTGATTGCCTCCTTACTAGTTAGGTAGCTTAGGTTAGCAAATACTTCCAAACTTCATTTTTCTTATTTGGTAAAATGAGGATAGTAAATACTCTTTTATGCAGCAGGTGTTATGATTAACGCATTCACAATGGAGCTGTAATTCATATGTCTCACTGCCAGGTGGCTCCAAACCAGGGTACACGCAACTGTCCCACTGGGCAGCTTGTACCATCCAATGGACGTGTCCCACGCTGCCCGATGGGACGGTCATATATGCACCACCAGTGGCTCCAGTCAGTGTGAACATGTTAAACGAGATTAACATATGTGAAATCCTTAGCACAATGGATGGTATATGCTCAAAAAAATAAACACACAGCTATTATTGGTGGTCTAGTGTCCAAGGAATAAGACTTGAAAAGGGAAATGTCCCTTATGTCCGGGAAAATCAAGATCTCTGATCAAAGTCAGTCTTAATGGAGTTTCAAATAGTTGAAGTGAAAAGTGGAGACTATTCCCAGCAGAGAGAACAGCATAGGCAAAATGGGAAACCCCAAGGTGTCTGGGGAGACAGCAGTGCTCTAGCGTCGGTGAGAAGTGATTCTGTAAATAATGGGACAGGCGGTTACTTTTCCTGAGGTAATGATAGTTAAGAAACCACTAAAAAGCAGTGAGCGACAAGGCCAAAAAATAGCTCTATGACGACAAATGAAAACCACTAATCAAAAATAAAATAACTCAGTAAAGTTTTGCAATCTGTTGTTCAAATGTTTTAGTTATCCAGTTGGCTGTGCACATTTCCTGATTCCCTCAGGCAGCCTGGCTTTCTGCTGCCCCCATCAGAAGTCCGCCAGTGCTAAGTGAATACCTGCAGCATGGCCTGGTGGTCAGCGATGAGCCTGGCCTTTTCCATACTGGCAGTCTGCAGCATGCTGCTTAGCTCGGAACACTTTCTAGTCAGTTGGTCTTTCGAAACCTAAAACGACAATCACAGCAAGTCACGGGTCTCGTTGATGAAGAAGTATTTCACTTATATATCACTTTTTTTAATGTTTTAATGTTTGGAAAGTAGGTCACTATGTATGTAAAGGTAATTTATTTAACCTATGCTCAATTCATATTTTATAAGTTTATACAATGCATTCAATGTTTGGAGTCAGTATCATAAAAAGTTCTAAATTAAAAGGATATATTTATGATTGGGGGAGCAACAGAGGCATTTGGCATTTTATTGACCTGTTCATCACAATTCCGAACACAGGTTAATTAGAGCAAGACATCTGCAGAATGGAATTTACAAGGTGGGTGCCTAGCTAATATTGTAGAAACTGATTTCCATAAATGCATCTTGAACACTCAAAAATTACTTAGCTAATAACACAAAATGTCTAAGTTCCCTCACGACCAACAATAGTATTTATAATAGCACAAGACAAATTATTTTACTATCACAATTAGTAAATTCTCTTGAGTATTTATAATAGCAAAATATAGTTTTACTATTACAACCAGTTAATTCTCTTTGATATTTTGAAATTTGTCTTCTAAAAATATTCATCTTATTAGTCATTTTTCCTCCTTTCTGCTCCCACACATAACCTCTCAAAGCTCCTCTTTCCCCTCCCTTTTCCAGATATTAAAATAATATCATCAAAACATATCTTTTTTCTTTCACTCTTTTTTCTCTTTTCTTTTTCTCTTTTTCCTTTTTCTTTCATATTCCTTTATTTCCCAGCCTATTCTTCATCAGTACCTTTTCTTGTATGTGTGTGTCCCTGGGTTATTGAAATATTGAAATAGTTGAAAACTTTTTTTAAAAGTTTGAAATTATATGTTGATACATGGTTGGGTCTGTGGATATAACCAGCAATAGTTCTCTCCTTGCACCCTGAATCACATCCAAAGCCAAGCATACAGCATAGGGAGAAATCTACTTTCTAAAGATATCTCTACAATACTGAAAGACTTTTATACACCAACTAATCTATAGCCTTAAAAATAAAAATATATAAACCATGAGAATAGAAGGCAATGAGATAACTTTAAAATTCATAACTCCCCAAAAGCTGACAGGCACTTAAGTGGATGGATTTCCAGAAAAAGAACTGAAAAAACTAACAGCCAAAATCACTGAAGGAATCAAAAAGACAAATAAACACCTAAATGAAGCAATTACTAAGATGTTCACCATACTTGAAGATGTAAATAAGTCACAGAATGAATAAATATGATCACTAATGAGCTTAAAGAAGATGCAAATAAGCAGCTGAATGATTATGGAAGACAATGCAAGATATGAAGAATCATATCAGTAAAGAAGTTATGAAAAAGAATCAAGCAGAAATCTTGGAAATGAAAAACTCAATTCTAAGTTCTTGAAGTAGGCATGATCAGTCAAAAAACAGACATGAGCAGGAAAAAACCTCTCCACAACACAGCCTAGTCAAAATCCCGGAAACTCAGAACAAAGAGGACTACAAAAGCTGTTAGAGAAAAGCACCAAATTATGTATAAGGGCAAACCAATCAGAGTAACTGTAGATTTTTCAACACAAAGGCCAGGAGAACTTGGAGTTTTTGAAGCCTGAAAAGAAAATGTTGCCAATCCAGATTACTATACCCTGCAAAGTTATCCTTCAAAATTGCTGGAGAAATAAAAGGCTTCCATGATAAACACAAACTAAAGAAATTCATGATCACCAAATCAGCATTGCAGAAAATACCTAAGGGAATCCTAAATAGAGACAAGGAAATCAAGAACACCTGAGCACCCAGAGGAAAGAATAAATCTCACTGGGAATGCAGCTGGAAAAAAAATGAGTCAAGCATTGGAAAAACAACATGACAAGAATTGGTATATACCTTTCAATACCAACACTGAGTATAAATTTTTTTTTTTTTTGTGGCATCGGAGATCGAACTCACAACTTCATGCTTGCCAGGCAAGCGCTTAGGCCGCTGAGCTAAATCCCCAGGCCAACACTGAGTATAAATTATCTTAACTCTTCAATCAAAACATGTAGACTGGCAGACTAGATCAAAAATCAAAACCCTTTACGTTGCCTATACGTTGCCTATACCCTATACGTTGCCTTTAAGAGACACCCAGAAAGATACTCACAAGTTGAAAGTGAAAGGCTGGAAAATTGTACGCCAAGCCGCTGGAGCAGAAAAGCAAGCATAAGTAGCTATTCTAATTTCTAATAAAGCCGACTTCAAAACTGGTTAAAAAGAGGGCTGGGGATATGGCTGAGTAGCACAGCAGCTGCCTTGCAAGTGTGAGGACCTGAGTTCGATTCCCAGTACCAAAAAAAAAAAAAAAAAAAAAAAGAAACACTAGTTAAAAGAGATGAAGAAAGTCACTACATGTCGGTAAATGGAACAATTAACCAAGGAGCGATAACAGTTGTAAATATGTATGCAAAGAATGTTGCCCCACCTAATTTCATAAAATACAAACTACTTGATATGAAAGGGCAGATAGACTAAAATACAATCAAAGAGGGCGACTTCAATACTCCACTCTCACAAGTAGACAAGTCAGTAAGTAAAAAATCAACAGACATTTCAGAGAGATCAACTATACTACAGAACAAACAGACCTAACAGGTATTCCAGAATGTTTCATCCCCAAACAGCATAATATAATTCTTCTTTGCTGCCCACAGAGCTTTCTTCAAAAAAGACCATATTTTACACCATACAGCAAGTGTCAGTAAATACATAAGAACTGAAGAAATCACTTCTACCCCAACAGATCAAAATGCAATGAAACTAGAAATCAATAATAATAATAATAATAAAAAGAAACCATAAAAGCTATACAAACACATGGAGACTGAGTAACCAATGGGTCACGGAAAAAAATCTGAGAATTAAAAAATTCCTGTATATAAAAAATGACAATGAAATCTATGGATCAGAATCTATGGGACACAATGAAAGTAGTTTGAAGAAGGAAGTTTATAGTTGTGAGTACCTACGGTATAAAAAAAGAGGAATACCAAATAAACTAATGATGCATCTTAAGGTTCTAGAGAAACAAGAACAATCCAAACTCAAAACTAGTAGAAGGAAAAGAATTAAAAAGACCAGAACAGAAATAAGCAAAATTGAGACAAAAACTAATACCAAGGATCAGTGAATTAAAAAAATCAATTCTTTGAAAGGATAAATAAGTTTGATAAAACACTTAGCCAAACTTTTTTTTTTTTTGGTACTGGGGATCAAACTCACAACCTCACGCTTAATGGGCAAGCACTTGAGCCGCTGAGCTAAACTCCTGGCCCCTACTTAGCCAAATTTAACCAACAGAGAGAGAAGAGCTGCATCAATATGATCAGAATTGAAAAAGGCAAAAGTTTTTTTTTTTTTTTCTTTGCGGCACCAGGGATAGAACTCATGACCTCGTGCTTGCCAGGCAGGTAATTAGGCCACTGAGCTAAATCCCCAGCCCTTGTCTTTTTGAGACAGGTTCTCGCCATGCCATTCAGACTGGCCTTGAGCTCACTTTGTAGCGCAGGCTGGTCTCAAACTCACACTGATCCTCCTGTCTCAGCCTCCCCAGTGCTGGGATTACAGGCGTGCGCCAGCAGGCCTGGCAAAAAGGCAAAGCTGTAAGACACCACTGATATTCAGAGGATTACGAAAAACTATTTTGAAAACTTACATTCCAATAAATTGGAAACTCTGGATTCCTAGACACACATGACTTACCAAAATCAAACTTAGAAGATATATAAACCCTGAACAGATGAATAACAAGAAATGAAACTGATACAGTGATAAAAATTCTACCAAGAAAAGCACAGGACCAGTGGATCCACAGCTCAATTTTACCAGAACTTTAGAGAAGAATTAACACCAATAGTCCTCAAACTTTTCTATGTAATTGGAAGGAAGACTTGCAAACTCACTTCATGAAGTGAGCACTATCCTGATACCCAAACCAGGTAAGAATAGATAAGAAAAAAGAAAACTATAGGCAAATATCCTTACGGAATAAGAGAGGCAAAAATCCTCAGTAAGATACTTGAAAACAGAATTTGGCGAATCATTAAAGAAAACCATATACCATGACCAAATTAGGTTCATCCCAGGGATGCAAGTATGGTACAACATCTTACATCAATAAATATAATACGCCACATAAACAGGATCAAGGACAAAAGTCACGTGATCATTCTGATAGATGCAAAAAAGTCTCCTGAGAAAATCCAACATCCCTTTATGATTCAAACCCACAGCCAGCATCATACTAAAAGGGGAAAAATTTCAAGCATTCCCTTTCAAATCAGGAATAAGATGGGTGTCAACTCTCACCACTCCTGCTCAGTATAATACTCAAAACTTTAGCCAGAGCAATCAGATAAATAAATAAAAGTGATATGAATAGGAAAAGAAGGAGTCAAATTAGATCTGATAAATTCAGTCAAGTGGCCAGATTACAAAAATCAAAACTCGAAAATCAATAGTGTTCCTGTATACCAATAATGAACTCACTGGAAGGAAATCAGGGAAACAATTCCATTCATGATAGTTAAAAAAAAATTAAGTTAGGAATCAGTCTAACCAATGAGGTAACAAGACTTCCATAAAGAAAACTATAGAACTCAGAAGAAAAAGATTGAATAGGATGTTAGAAAACGGAAAGACACCCTCTGCTTTTGGGTAGGCAGAATTAATATCATTAAAATGGCCTTATTAGGGGCTAGGGATTGAGCTCAGTGGTATAAGTGCTGCCTGGGAAGCATGAGGTCGTGAGTTCAATCCCTGGTTCCAAAAAAAAAAGGCCCTATTACCAAAAGCAATATATAGATTTAATATGTTCCTATTAAAAATACCAACAACTTTTTCAGAGAACTGAAAAAAATATTTGTAAAATTTATACAGAACCAGAAGAGATCTGGAATAGCCAAAACAATCCTGAGCATAAAAACAAAGCAGGAGACATCATGATTGCAGATTTCAAGTTATACTACAAGGCAACAGTAACAAAAATACCATGGTACAGGCACAAAAATGCATATGTAGACCAATGGAATAGAATAAAAGACACAGAAACAACCCCACGCACCTTGAGGCCTCTGATTTTTGACAAAGGGGCTAAACACCTACGGTGGAGAAAAAAGAGCCTCTTCAACAAATGGTGCTGGGAAAACCAATTATCCACATGCATGAGATTGAAACTAGATCCTTATATTGCACTCTGTACTAAAATCTAATCAATGAATCAAAGACCTAGACATATAAAAACAAATTTTGAAACTGCTCGAAGATAACACAAGGAAAACCCTGGAACCAACAGGCATATGCAAAGACTTCCTGAACAAACTTCAATAGCATAGGAAATATCAAGAATCAACAAATGAGATTACATCAAATTAAAAAAGTTCAGCACAGCAAAGCAAAGGAAATGCTCAAGAGACAACTTACAAAATGAAATAGTTTTCCAACTGTTCCTCCACTAGAACTAATATGCATCTAAAAGAAGTCAAAGAGTTAAACCTCCCAAAACAAATGACCCAATCGAAAAATGGGCAAATAAACTATATAAACGCTTAAACGAAGAAGTACAATTGGCCAATAAGTATACAAAAAAGCGTCCATCATCTTTAGTCACTGGAGAAATGCGAATCAAAACAACTCTGAGATTCCATCTTACCCCAATCAGAATGGCTTTCAAGAGCACCAAACACCAGTGCTGGTGAGGATGTGGGAGAAGAGGAACTCTTCTAAATTGTTGGTGAGAATGTAAACTAGCACGACCACTATAGATACCACTATGGAGATTCTTCAAGAAACTGAAAATAGAAGTTTCATTTAACCCAGATATACTTCTAGATACATTTCCAAAGAGTTAAAAGACTTCAAACTCTAGCGGTACAGGCATACCCATGTTTACAGCAACGCAAGCCACAACAGCTTAATTCTGGACTCAGCCTAAATGCCCATCCACAGAAAAATGGATAAAGAGAATATACACACAGTGGATTATTATTCAGCTTAAAAAAAAATTAAATCACGCCATTTGCACAAAAACGGATGGAACTTAAGACCATGTTAAGTGAAATAAGTCAGACACAGAAAATTAAAGATTGCAGCTTCTCTTATATGAGAAACACATAATATGATTAAAGAGAAAAATAAAGGAGGGATTATAGGAAACAGGCAGGCTTTGTAGGGATGAGGGAGGGGTTTGGAGGGGTAGCAGGGAATGGGTTATGATATATGCATGTACCAACTCGCCATAACAAATGTAACTAGTATGTATCATAAACATAACAAGTAAAAAAATCAAATCCACAATTATTAATACAAAGTACATAGAACTGTGCCTGGAATTGGAATGGGTATAGTAAAAATGTTAACTACTATCAGTAGTAGTAGTAGTTATTAGTTTCTAACAGGACATAAAGAAAGAAAGGATATAAAGGATATAAAGACTAACAGGATATAAAGAAAACACAGCAAAACTATTATCTTAACACTGTTGTAGTCAAACTGTACCAACAGAAAAGTTATTTTTAAGTCATAAACACCAATTTACTGGACTCTGTGATACTAACTTCAGTATAGGCATGTATTTAGTGAATATACGTGTATATATTAGTGTAAAGGACCAGATAAATTTGGGAACCATTGTTCCATGGGAAAAGATTACACTTAACCCCAACACCCAGGAAATATTTATTAGATTCCCATTGTGCCATTTGCTATAGAAGACACAAAAAGAGTACAGGACATAGCCCTTGCCACTGAACTGCTCAGAAGTTAATTAGCAAGGACCAGCAAGATATATATTTAATGACTAATTACAAAGTAAACAAAAGCAAGATGTAAACTAGTGTATGATTTAGTCATGTATCATTTATACTATTGTATCATAGGAACATGAAGAATGAAATGAGAAACGCACTTAATTTGATAATGTTGCAAAGATGAATTAGACCTTATGGAAATAAAAAGTTGGATGATAGGGATGGTATGAGTTTTTATTATTAATTAAATAGGATTAATCTCTTTAAACAAAAGTAATATCTAAAAATCAGAGAAATACTGAAGATTTACCTGTGCTTTTTCTAATGCTTGATGAAGGGACAATATTTCAGACCTCAAATACGCATTTTCTTTATGTTCTTTGTTGAAAGACATTTGCATATTCTAGTAGGAAAAAATAATTATTCTCTTTTTCACAAAGTATTATATGTATCTCCATAAAATACCCATCTATATTCTTGCTGGTACCAGTTCAAGTTCTAATGACATATAGCTGTTCCTCTCATAAGAAATTTTTAAAAATCTTAGTATCTTCAACTCCCAAATTTCTCTTTATTCCTAAATTATTCGTAGGAAACAACAAGATACCATTATGTACACCTGTTAGAACATCCAAAATCCTGAACACTGGTCACAGCAACCTGGGTGAGAATGTGAGGCCACGCTCCTCACTGCTGGTAGGACTGCAAAGTCACTGAGATGCTTTGGGCTGTTTCTAACAGAACTAAAAATGTTAGCACCATAATCATGCGCCCTGGTATTTACCTGAAGGGGTTGAAAACTTTTCAACAAAAATCTTCACATAGATATTTACAGCAGCTTAATCATAATTGCCAAAGCTTAAAAGCAATTAAGATGTCCTTCAATAAGCTAACAGATACACTGCAGAAGATTCAAACAATGGAGTACTGCTCAGCACTAAAGACGAATGAGCGATCAAGCTACAAAAAGCTAAGGTTACATAAAAGTAACCTTGATGATTTTAAACTGAGAAAAGCCAGGCTAAAAGGGCTACATGTACTGTGTGGTTCCAACCACATGCCATTGTGGGGAGGACAAACCTAAGCAGAGAATGGAAACGCCAGTGGTGCCAGGGGTGTAGGATGGGGAAGGACGGATGAGCAGAGGACAGAGGGTTAGGGTGGTGAAAGTACTCGGTGTGATACTACTGTAGAAACTACGTGTCCTTATGCATTTGGTCAAACCCCGAGTGGACGCTCCAAGAGTGAGGCCTAATGGAAAACACAGAGTTTGAATGAGAACGTCAGGGTGGGTTCATGGACTGTTCTGACTCCCACCTGGTGGGGAGTGCTGCGGAGGAGGAAGACTGAACGTGCAGCAGCAGGGGTGACGCAGGAAATCTGTGTACCTTTTTTGCTTAATTTTACTCTGAACCTAAAACTGCTCTAAAAATATGGTTTATTAAAAACCTTTATTAAAGCTATTCTCATATTGGGCCCCTAATGAGAAAGAATTTGCCTGAGACATAACCTGAATTTTTACCAGCATCTTCCTACCATCGAAGTTTCACTCTCTAAGCAAACGTTTTTGTTATATTACACATGCATTTTTGGCTGTCAGCAGTGAGACCCTGTGGTCTCAAATGAACGCAGGTGCAGATGTTCAGAGCCCCACGTGAAGACGGGTAGCTGGGTGGGGCTGAGGAGAGCATGTATGGTGTGTGGAAACCAAACCAAACCAGCTCTCTGAGGCAGTGAGGCGACATGATAGTGGCTGGGCTTCAGCTAACAGCCGCATCGTAAGATGGGCAAGGATAAAGTGTAAATTCTTGCACAGAGAAAAGGAGAAAGCCACTCCCCTATTTTCCCAGGAGATGCATCTCAAGAAAGATGAACATCACACAAGACAGGATGAGACAGCATCCAGAGAAATGATTCCAAATGGGACCATCGCATCAAGGGTTAACTGTAAAATGCATTAAGATATAAATGTAGTTCTCTATACATACATTTTTTAATTTAAAATTTTTGGCAGTAGTGGTGACTGAACCCAGGGCCTTCACACTAGCTGCCTCCCTAGCCGTTTTCTAACTTTTAAAATTGTGAGACAGGGTCTCAGTAACTTGTAAAGTTGCCCACGCTGGGCTCAGACTCCTGCTTGGGCGATGGGATTATGGGTGTGTGTCCATGTCCTGCCCATTTCTTAAATTATGGTAAAGATAAATAAAAAACTTACCATCCTAACCATTTTTAAGGGTAAAGTTTAGTGACATTAAATACATCCACACTGTTGTGCAGCCTCCACCAATATGTAGTTCTGTGTCTTACATTTCATTAAAAATTTTTCTTTTAGCAAGTAGTTTATAATCGACAAAACACAAATATCTCATTTTTCTTAACTCACTTTTTCAAATTATAATACCCTGCATGAAATGATTAGTTTTTAATACCTAGTATCAGTCTGAGTATAGAAGCTATTTACACAAAGCTTTCTTCTAAAGTTGTTGAGAGAAGCACAGGGATTATAAACCAACATAAATGAGAAAATGACTCAAGAGAGGGAAGACCATCTCTGTACTCTAGAAAAACTTACCTTGTTCTCTTCAAGCAACTTGGAAATGAGGTCATCTCTAGAAACTAAAAACAAAAGATCCACATAACTATGACAAAAATAACTTACTACACTGAAATAAAATGGTATTTTCCCCCTCAAAGCTTTAACTTTTATAGACAATATTTTGGGGGAGGAGATAAGATGAACCTAAATATTCTTATAGCCTAAAGGCCTAAGTATTTTTTTTTTTGTACCAGGGATTGAACTCATGACCTCGTGTTTGCCAGGCAGGCGCTCATGCCACCGAGCTAAATCCCAAGCCAAGCCTAAGGATTTTTTGTTTTGTTTTGTTTTTAGTTTTTTGAGACAGGGTCTCAAACCCACGGCAATCCTCCTGCCTCAGCTGCCTGAGTGCTGGGTTTATTGGCATGTGCCGCCACGCCCGGCTTAGCTTAAGTATTTTTATCATATATTTATTGACTGGAAACTAAGTTATGGAATTATCAAAGAAACTAGTTCACAGTTACTTGCAATGACACACGAGGTCACATTTTACTCAGAGTTTACATGATGTGTCTCAGGGATCTTCTAACAATACAGGCAAGGAGATCAATGGGAAACAGTGCCAGGAAGCAAACCGCTATGGACAAGACAACGGGGACACAGAGGAACAGACCAAGGTGGCACTGAGGGAGAGGACACGGCAGCTCCTGGTGACGTCACAAGGACGAGCCTGGGAGGACATCTAGCACTCAGACTTGGGCACAGGGTGATGGTGGACTCTGCTGGTACAGAAGAAATACAGGGCAAGGGGCAGGTCTGGGGTCTGCGTGAGTTCCAACAAATAGTTTCCCCCATTTGGATACATC
>RJWT010047748.1:0-11247 GCA_004365215.1 Cuniculus paca | reverse complement strand
AAAATTATTTTTGGTGAGTTGATAAATCCAACCAATGGAGACAGAAGTCAAAATAAAGCCCCTCACTATGGAGAAGCTAAGAGGAAGCAATGTGGACTGAGCCCTGAATCGATTTAAATACAATAGTAATAAATACAGCAACAGGAATGAGGACCAGAAGACAAAATATAAATGTTATGAATCTTGATGATTTCTAAAAATGAAAGACACACTTTAAAAGATGGACAGGAACCAAAAAATGCTAGTTAAAATTTAAATATGTGATTTAAAAACTAATGAGTCCAATAGATCTACATGGGAGACACCATAATAGACCCTGGGAATTCAGTATAACACAGTCCCTACCCTCCAAAGGACTATAATCTCTTGAAAAAAACTGTTATATTTTAATATTTGATTAGATGTTTTCCACTAATGTTATCATTGCCAGGCACATTCTAGAACGAAATAGGCATCAATCAAGGCAGTTACACGTGTCTCAACAATTCTTCACAGGTAGTTGTTATTTTCATACTACGTTTTATAGGGAAGAAGCATTCATCTAAAGTTTATGAAATTCGACTATGCTTCTATTCCTTTTTGTCTGTTGAATTCAAGTAAAGTCAAATGTAAGGTTTTCTGCGAAAGAAAACAACAAAAACAAGGGAAGAAGGAAAGAACAAAAAAAAAAAAACAGGATCCAATTTCAACTCCACTGTTATGAGCTGTGTGACCTTCGACACAGCCTAACTTTCTGCGTTTCAGAACAGTTGTTCTCATATTAGTTCCCCTTTCTTTCTTCTAATTTTAGAGCCCCGGGATTATAGCTGGGCACATGACTGCCCAGAGGATGACCACATTTCCTAGAACCCTTGGCAGCTGGTGCAACTGTACCACAACCCAACGGGTTGTAAGCAGGTTGTATGCAATTTCTTGGAAGTGCCAGGGAACAGAATGTGTCCTGCCACCCCATCACCGGCAATGTCCCCATGATGCCTGTAGCTCCTTCTCCTTGAGGCCACAAAGCTGCCATCTACACAGGCAGACAGAAAACTAAACGCAGGAACAGCCGGGTCTCAGATCCATACGCAGCTGTCACACTGGCTCCACTCTGCCTAAGTCTGGGGTTTACAAGGAGACAGAAACAAATGCCTGTCTGATTTCGCACTGTGCTAGCATTTCAGCTCTAGCTAAATCTAATCTTCATGGATACCAGTGACTTTCCTTTTTTTAAAGCAGCAAAAGCCCTTCATCCATATTAAAAAGTCACAAGGTAACAGTGGTTGAAGCCAAGGTAAGGGAGGAAGCCGTGCTGTATCAGTGAGAAGGTGCTGCTGAGGAAGAAGAAACCACTTACTGGCAAAGCACAAGCTCAGAGCTGATGGGAGCTTGGATTGCTCCAACATCAGCGTGCTCTTTGCAGCAGCACAGGTTATCCCTTTGTATCCATTTCCCTATTGACCCCAGATACCTTCTTCTGTGGAATCTTTCTCACCTCAAGAAAAGTAAAAGCAGTTTGATCCCTTAGCAAGTGTAAACTGCCAAGATGTTTTAATCATGCAAGAATGCAAAGGTCAATGAGACAATGGATACTTGTTTTACAAGCTGACATGCAATTTATGACCAAGGAAGAAGAGAGTAATGAAAGAGAGAAGTCAGAGTTCATAATTCAGAGTCTTCCCGAGCTTCCACTTTCCTGGCTGCTTTTCAACCACCGGTCTCCTGTCCTGTCTCTCCCTGGCTCTAGGAAGATGATGGAAACTCAAAGGCATCTGTTCAACAAATGACAGCTAAGATCATGGGAGCTGCTCTGCTAGACAATGGGAATCTCATACGAGTAAGACATAGCCCTTGCCTTCCAAAGGTTTATAATGTCTTGAAAAATAATTATCATATTTGCATACATTATCAGCATCATCACAGCTACTCACACTCTAGCATGACATAGGTATTGATCAAGGTGGTTTTCAAAGACAACAAGGATTCCATACAAGAACTCTAGAAGAAAAGAATATTATCCCTATTTTACAGATAGCAATGAGACTACCCAAGGTTATACAGCACATTATGTATGCTCCATTCAAGACTCACGAGAGTCCAGTGTAAACTGGTAAAGTTTTAGTAAAAGAAATACTTTATAAAAAAAACATGAGAAACAAAATAAATGAAAGTCTCACAGGTACTAAAACTCAAACATGAGCCCAGGTCAACTGAACTCTAACCTAAACATTGTCATCATCTTTACAGGGTAACAAGGGCCTACACATGTGTAAGGAGGAGCAAACTGGAAGCACCCAGAGAAGATGTAGCAGGAGAAAGGAGGGGTGAGCATGCTTAATGGAAGGGACATCCACGCTAAGCCCCACCCATGGGAAGGAAACATTTTCTGCATCAAGAGACCTAAATGCAAAACCCTTGGGCAGATGAGCATTAGCACCCTGACGGGGTTAGAATAGGACTGGCGGAGGGAAGACGAGACTTGAAATGGCATCTCTGCTTGCTGGCTTCTTCGTTTCCAGGGGTAAGGTAAATCTTCCTGACCATGCTTGTTGTTTTCTCTGCTCCAGTCACTGTCTTTGCAATTCATGTTCCAAGGCTTAAGATCCCCTGTATTGTGTCCTTCTCGTTTGCCTCTACTCTCAACTCCTAATCACATCTTGTGAAATTATTTGATATCCGCCATTCTTCTTATTCCCATTGCTGCATCTTGGGCAAACCCATATGCCCTTTCAAGTCTGAATAAGAGCAACGCCTACCAGCCAACAACTTTCAGCCAACCATCCCAAAACCCATGTACCACACCAGACCATGGACACGGTGTAGAAACCAGAATTTCATTGCCACACCCGGATACCCAATACGAACAGCATGACATGTGTGGATAGACATTTAGCCTTATTAGCACTCAAAGCAAAGGCAAACTGTAACAGACCTTTAGTTCTTCCAACTTGGAAAGATTAAAAAGATCATTCATACTTACTGCTAAAAAATATGTGAGGGAAGGGACACGCTCAGGTTGCCTTGGGAATATAAACTGATAAAATTATTATGGAAACCAGTTTGACAATGGGTATCAAATATATCCTTTAAAAAGGTTTATGTCCTTTCCCAGGAGTTCTACTTCTAAGAGTTTCTCCTAAAGAAATAATCAGACCCGAGTCCCAACACATTTATCTAAGGATGGTTTTCATAACATAATTAAAAACAAAAAACTGTGCATCAATGTTTAATGATTTTAAAAATATGCAAGTGACATACGGATGTGGCAACACTATTGAGAAAATAAAAGTAATAATGTAAAGATACATTTACTGATGGGAAAATACATATATATATATATATTGGTATAAACACATTTATACCCCATGAGAAAGCCTCTAGACCATAAATAAGCATTAGAGAATGTTCCCATTTTTGCAAAGATCATTGAATCAGTAATTTGAGTAAATTCCACTGCCAAATCTCGCCACATATCATAACTAAGAAAAACATATCTGAGAACCATCTATTAGATTAAAAACAGAAAAGAGCTAAAATAAAAGACATATAGTCCTGAAACTAGGACTTAAACCTTGGTTGGGTTCAAAGGAGACCCAGAGGGCCACTACCAAAAACCCTTCATACATACAGCTGGCCTATTTTGGCCTGGTTTCTGACAACCTGACATGGCACAGAATCTTTCATCTCTTTTCACCCCTCACTCTTCAGCATCCACCGATATCTCTCAGTCATATTCTTTTTTCCACCACTATTTTTCCCTCTCAATCTCTTGCAAGCCAGCCATGATCATCAGTGATTCACCAAGAAGTAAGAGAAAAGATGAGGAGAGGGATGGTAGAGAAATTTCCCAGAGGGTGTATGAAAAGTCCTTAGGTATAAATCCACTGAATGAAGATTCATAAAGATCCTCATTTTCCTGGTCATGTGAGACTGGCTCAAACTTCAGAAAGAGAGAGAAAGCAGATTAGATTAGGAACTACCAAGGGCAGGGCAAAGGGAGGAATCATTACTGTCTAATGGTTACAGAGTTTCCATTTTTGGATGATGAACAAGTTTTTGATGATGAAAAAGCTTTGGAAAGAAATAGTAGTGATATTGCACAGTATTATGCATGTTATCAGTGCTATTGAATTGTACATTTTAAAATGTTTAGATCAGCAAATTTTGTGATTTATATATCTATTTTGCCACAATTAACAAAAAGGAAGGAAAAAACACGAGGGTTTGCTAATTTTGTCCCCTTTGCCTCTTCTTCCTGTTCAGAGTACAAACCTTGAGGTAAAGGCATGAAGATGAAAATCAAATATTAAAGATGATACAACTTAAAGATTTAGTTTAAGGTCCTTATAAGCATGAAAAGCCTCCATCAACTGAGTATCCCTAACTCTCTCATTATGAAGAAAAAAAAAAGTCCTCCTTGTTCAAGGTTCTTGGTAACTTTCCAGTTTCTTGCCACTAAATTCACTTCTGAGAGACACACCTTCTCTGCTTCAGAAAATCAAATATTAACCTGGCATTTCAGGCCTTTCCCAGTCTCTTTGCAAATTTAACTCCCCATTTTCTCATCAACTCCAGACACCACGCGTGCCTTTGTCTAAACAGGACGCTGTCCTCCCTGCATCTTGCCTTTCATCCCAGTCATGCCTGCGGATATGCCCTCCCCTACTACCTCCACTTAGCTGCCTTTCAGCTCCATCCCGCCAAGAAAGACTCCAACTCGCCCCAGCAAGAGGTTAAAAACTCTCTTTCTGATGCTTGAGAACTCTGTTTGCATCCACTATCACCAGCATCCAATCCACTGGCAAGTCTTTTCGGATCTGCTTTCCTGCTTCATCCCTGCTTAACCTCAGCCAGTAATAATCAATGGCACCCCCAGGTGCAGGCTTCTCTAACTCTCTTCCGGAGATCCAGAACAGCCCCCGCCTGGCCTCTTTAGTCTATTCTTACCTCCCTCCCTTCAGTCAATTTCTAACACAGATGCCAGAATAATCTTTTTAAAAATACTGTCAGATCATGTCACTTCTTGGCTCAAACCTTCCAGATGGCTTCTCAACAAACTTAGAATAAATTCAAATTATTTTCCCTGGACTACCAGCCCATCTGTGATATGGTCTCTGTCTGTCCCTCAAACTCAATTTTTATCCCATCCACTACTGGTTCGCTGGAATCTGGTCATCTTAGCGTTCTTTCCTTTGAATATGCCAACCTAATTCCAGCCTCAAGACATTTGCACTTGACATTCCCTCTGCCTAGAATGATCGCCTCCAAAGTCTATTCATAGCTGGTCCCCTCGTTACTTAGATATCTTGCTCAGATGTCGCTGGCTCCGACAGGCCTCCCCCAACCATCTTATCTGAAAGAGATACCCAAACACACTCATCTTGATTGTGCTTTGTTTTCCTTCATAGTATCACTCCCTTCCTGAGCTTATCTGTATTTTAATTTCTGTTTATCCCAGGACTTCATCTGCACTGAAACACCTGTTCCTTTAGGGCACAGGTCATGTTTGATCTCCACTGTATTCTCAGGAGCCACCACACTACCTGCCTTATATAAATGTACATAATGCCATTAAATTTGATACTTAAACATACTTAAGTGATGTATGTATTTTAAGAATAGTTTCTAAAAATGGGGGTAAAAGAGTGGTTGTCAGAGAGGTTCAGGTGAAGAGTAAGAAGTGAAGGGTGTATAAATCATAGGAAATTTTTGGGGTAGAGAAATTATTCTGTAAGGCACTGTAAGCTTGGATACATCATACATGCATCAAAACCCACAGAACTGTCAAACAGGAAGTGAACTCTAACATCTACTGTGGACTTCAGTAAGAATGTATCAGTATTGTTTCGCCAACTGTACCAAATGTGCCTTACTAATGCAAGATGTTACTAACAAAGGGATCTAAAGGGAGGTAGAGAAATAAGACAGGTAGGGATGTTGTACTTTCTACTCAATTTTCTGTAACCTAAAGCTGTTGAGAATGAAGGAAGAGAAGGAGGGGGAGGAGGGAAGAGAAAGGGGGAAGAAGGAAGAAAAGAAGGAAGGAAGGAAGGGAGAAGGAAGAGGAAGAAAAAGAGGAGAAAAACAGTTCCCTTTGGGGTCATCAATGTCAACTCAAACAGAAGTTTTTGTGAGTCATTAATTAAATTTCTAGATTTAGGGTGGCATACTGCTTATCAGTTCATAGGTGAATCCTCTATTTAATAAGTATTCTTAAGCAGAAAAAAATTGGGGATGATATTTATGAAGTACCTACTCTGTGGTAGGTATGTATATACTTTTTTTGTTTTTGTTTTTGTTCTCATCTTTTTCAAACAGGGCTCCACTATGCAGCTCAGGCTGGCGTTGAACTCACTTTGTAGACCAGGCTAGCCTAGAACTAGCAGCAATTCTCCTGCCTTAGCCTCCCGAGTGCTGGGATTACAAGCGTGTGCCACCATACCCAGCTGTATATATTTCTACATACATAAAGCACGATATTTATTCTAAATCATCCTTGGGAATGGAAAAAAAAAAGATTTCCATGGAATTTTCCCCGCAGTTTTCTTTGGGGTACACAGACCACTTTGCTCCCAAATCATTCTCCCTAACAGTCTTAGAGGAAAGCATTCTTCTCTTTCTCTCTCTCTCTCTCTCTCTCTCTCTCTCTCTCTCTCTCTCTCTCTCTCTCGTCCTTGCATTTTTATGGATTCTTTGGCTCTTCTCAAGAGAAAGAAGATAATTTCTCAGAGCAAAGGGCCACATTGTTATTCATCAGGTAAACCATCTGTAACTGAACAGCAGAACCCTCTAATGTAAATTTCATACACAGCTTCCAAAAGGTTAAACAATGCCGCTTAGCTCTACTGTGCTTGGAAAGCAAATGACAAAGAGACTCTCAACCTTGTACCAGGCTGTCCTCGTGCAGAAAGTTCTCTCAATAACAAAGCTTTGTTTTCCACTTGGGAGAAATGTTCAACCTCTTGTAGCAGTCAGTGTCTCCCAGAAACTAATAACTCAGCCCACGCAAACAAGTCCCATCCAACTTTCTTAACTAAGTCACACAAGTTCACAGATAAAGGACGGGAGAAAAGTACAGATGAGAACCCTTTTGGGTTTGCTCCAGGGAAACACGCTTTTAAACAGCTCTCTCAAACGTGCTTGCCAAGCATCGTTATTCTCTGTCACTGACCCTCACGTGCTCTGCCTCCCTTCTTTCCCCCTCAGTCGGTAGCATTTGCTGAGTGCCTGCTGTGTTCCAAGTACTGAACCTTCCAGTTGCAAGGGGCACGATTCTGAGGGATTTGGTAACGCCTTTGCCTCCCAAGAGGTTCATATTCTGGACAAGGCAGACCATAAGCTAATTGCAGATTGTGGAGAAAAATAAGCCTGAGTGATGGTGTGACTGAGGAATGACGCTGATGGCTCTGTGGATGGACAGATTTTAGGCAAGTAGGTCAAGAAAAGCCTCTGTCAAAAGGGAACATTTGAAACAAGACTGAGATGAAGAGGAGCAAATCATCTAGAAAGCGCCTCTTCCCCTGGCAGGAAGCAGCTCGCAGGTTTGGAAGGCGGCTGGAGGGACCAGACAGAGGAAGGGTGGGAACAAGTAGAGGGAGGGGGCGGGTCATGGGGGAAACTTGTAATGGTAGTAAGGATTCTGTTTGTTTTTTCTGGTACTGGGGATTGAAATCAGGAACTCTGCACTGAGCTACATCCCCAGCTCCTCACCTTTTATTTTGAGACGGGGTCTCCCTAAATTGCTAAGTTGCCAAGGCTGGACTTGAACTTGCAGTCCTCCTGTCTCAGCCTCCCAGAGTGCTGGGATTACAGGCTTGCATCACCATGCCCAGTTTGATTCTGGGTTTTATATTATGGCTAACAAGGAAACATGTAAAGATTTTATTTAGTAAAATAATCTGATCTATGCTTTGAGAGTAACAGTAGTATGGTATGCAGAAAGGAATGTAGAAGAACAAGATTGGAGAACAGGACACATCTAGGGGGAATGGACTAGACGAGAGTGGCTGGCAGGAGCAGGGCTGTGGTGTCGTACAGTCAGCCCATGCATGCGTGCGTGATCCAGAGGAGTCCTCGCCCATTTTGCTCAGCCTCTGGCACAAGCTAGCAAGAGGCTGACTCACACTGCGAAGGAGTCTTTCGATTATCCACTGCAAAGGAACACATCTTACCGTCTACATAAAGGTGAGGGATCTCAGGAGGGCAGGGCTCTTAGACTCTGACAGTCCCAGTATGATGAAGAGAAAACCCATGACAGAGAAAATATCATAGAAATAAGAAATACCACAGAATAAGACTTGTAGATGGATCTGGTTGGAGTAAATGGAAAAAAGCACTAACACTCAGCTTTTGGGCTTGAGCATCAAATAGGTGATCATTTTCTTGTGGTGGGGAATACTGGAGGGGAATAAATGTACAGGACTAGAAAACCAAAAGTTTTATTACAAATATGTTAATTTGCAGTATCTCTTCAAATACACAAACTATGGATAATCACATGGAGTAAGGTTGGAAAAGAGGGAAAAAGACTCAAGCCTTTTGGAAAACTCTGGAGCCCAGGCAGGGAGAAGGAACCAGTAGACTTCGTAGATAAGATGTACTCAGACACTGATGCAGGACACAAAAAGCATCTGTTTCAGAAACAGTGGCTTGAAAGGTGGAAGCTGGGGTTGTTCACTCTGGATAGATTTTGTAGCTCCTTTTCGATCAAGGGCTCTCATATAAATCTAGACAGTAGATCATCTACAAATTTAATTAACTGTATTTGTGCAGAATCTCAATTTGACCATAAAAATTTAATACTTCATATAGTTTAAGGTTCAGTGACCTTTCTTTTTAAAAGGAGACAGATGAAATGGCCAGAGATTGGTTTTTCTGGTCACCCTTAATATATCAGAGTTACGAAGCCTACTGAGAAGGCGAGATGCTGCAAACACCAGTGTGAATGTTGGATAATATATAGGGTTTAGCTGTCTTCCATCAAAATCTCCTTAAGCAATAATTTATCTTCATTAATTAACTGTTTGCTCCTAATTTACATCTAACTAGTACCTCCTGAAGCTATTCTTGGAAGCCAAGTACCTATATCCAGGTAGAACCACTATATAGGATATAGGTACTGTTAACATCCCCTCACCTTTAAGTGCACACAGGTACCATGTGTATTTGCTAATAACACTCTGCATGAGGTGGGTACCCTAAAATGAGTTCATCCAGATCTAAAAATATTTTATGAGATCTGATTGAAAAACATATGGTGGGCACTTAAATTTTAAAAATTAGTACCAAGTTAGACACATTACCATTGATGCCCCAAACACATTTATTTCATCATTCTTGTTACTTTTAGAAGCAATTCTGGAAGCTCTTTTTTTTTTTTTTTTTTGGTGAGTATTTTCAGTTGCACTATCATGACTGTTTGGTCTTGAATCAGTGCAAAATGTTTACTTTTCATGGTCATTTTGACTTTGGGCAAGAGCCACAAGTTGCCAGATCTGATAAACAAAGTAGATGAGGACCCACCATAATAATTTACAAACCTGCCTTTGCAAAAGCATTCACTTTATTTTTGATCACCCCTTGAAAAGGTACTCACAAAAGAAGACTTCCAGAACTGCTTCTGAAAGTGGCAAAAACAATAGCAGAGTTGTGTTTAAAGTGAAGGGGAATATTTTGAGGAAGATCGATGACTGTGAGTCTTTTACTATAATACATTTTTAAAATTTAAAAATTCACATTTTTCAATCATACCTTATATAAAGCCTAGGGTGAATTTATTCATACTGCTAGATCTTCTAATTGAGAAGAATTATCATAAAGAACACTAGACTGGGGTTTGGGCCTTAGCTTTTATAGTATCTAATTTTGTGACCTCGATGAAAGCAGTTTCCATCAGTTTCTTCATCTGTAAAAGGGGGAGAGCAATCTCTACTCTGGTTATTTCACTGGGAAGTTGAGCAAACTAAGTGAAATCAGAAAATGTGAATTCAGTTGCCATTTCTACTGCCAGGATATAAAACGTCAGGTGCACAACAAAATTCAGTGTTGTTCTGAAATATCTTACTCTGTCATTACTAGGATAGCACAAATCAAATGTGTTTGGCAGACCCGACACTATACAGACCAAAGCCTGTGTTCCTTCGCACCAACAGAGTAGTCCACTGATAGATGTTTGCTTTCTTCTGCATGTGCTTCCTTTGTGCTCATTGAAAGAGCTGTCAGAGATCAATTGTTCGAGTTTTTCAAAATAAGAGGAAACAAAGGCCAAGGAGGTGAAATGCCTAACTTCCAGTTTCACAGCACCTCTCTCTCAGTCTAAGTTTGAATGTCTGTGAAGAAAAAGCTCAGAATAGCTAAATCATTTTAAAATTGGTTTATAGCAGCATCCACCTACATGGTTAGAGAGAAACAGGATATGACCCCCATTCATTCAGAACAAATTGAATTTAGGACATTGTGTATTCCAGTCCTGCATAAGATTAGTGAAAAAAGAAGGTCTTATGTTGCTAACAACAACAAAACATTGTAAAGCATCTCGTGGTTTACGAAAGTGGACAAACTGGCTTGGTCCATGCCTCACAGCAGAGTCATCTGTGAGCTGGAACATTGTCTAAATATTAATATCTTCAGTGAGGCCACCGATCTATGAAGAACCAGGTTCCCACAGTTCCTCTGTGTTTTATACCAATGTACTTCCCTCATCCAGGTTACTTGACTGACCCCAGATTATCCTTCTTCCTTCCTTCTGCTGTTTTTTCCCCCAAGGAATTCTGTGATTCCTTTAAATTCTTATCTCCATAATTAAAATTATAATTTGACTGCTACAAAATATAACAGCAGCTTAAAAAGGGTTTATTTCATGCTCACCAAGCAGTTTGAGGGAAGGAGTCTAGGGTTCTGTGGAGGCTGGGAAGAGATTCTGCTATCTCACTGACTGTCATCATCCATCTGCCACTAGACTCCATGAGCTCAAACAAAATTCAGGATTCCTAAAGAGGTAATTGCTAGTGGGAAAGGTTATTGGTTCAATGTTACCACTTTTCCATTAAATATTAAATACTGAGGGCAGAGATTAGAAGTAAACTTCTATTTATCCTATAAAATTCTCAGGCATATGCAAACTGTGTAGGTATCTACTTAACATTTACTTATTGTAAGAGGAAACCAACAGGATAAGAAAAGATTGTAAGTAGGAAAAGAAGATTATGCATGAGGAAATAATTCAGTTTTGAATAGATCAACTTGTGTCTGTTAGGCATCAAAGAGGTC
>RJWT010047747.1:0-11246 GCA_004365215.1 Cuniculus paca | reverse complement strand
ACACTCAGAGTTGAGTGATGCTTTTCAAGAAACTGTTTACCCTGCACCTGAAGGCTATTTAAAGATAAAACATCTCAACCTTATATGTTTAAATACCATCAGGCTGTTAAAAAGGTGGCTAGGCAAGGAGTTGTTCTTAGACCTTGTTTGTTCATGGTGGTTAAAAGCGATACTAGTAATCAGAGTCAACTCCGTAAACATCAGGTATTTGATTTTAAACTCCTTAAATGATTAAAACAGAATTTCTCAAATAATGGATCTTGGGGGCCATTTACCCTTGCAATTTTAGCTGCAGTGATAAAAATATCATCTAACTTCTGATAATGTGAGATATTAGGCTCAATCTTTTTGGTCACCTAACCAACATTTACATTTTAGTGTTCATCTACAAGAGGTTGAAATGGATCAGGCTGACAGAAATAGAGAAATAGAGCCAACATAACAGAAAATTCTTTTGGGTGCAGAGGAGTTTACAGATATAGCACAGCAAATACAATATACTAATGAAACTCATGGAGAGAAACTCTTGGCCCAGGCCTCCAGAATTTTTAAAAGCTGATACAATGCATCAAGGATGATAACATGATCATCTTTGGGGGTGAAGGTGATGGAAGTGGCGATGGCAGGGCAGGACCTGTGCCAGAGGGAATAAGGTGGCCACGGTGGACCAACAACAAAGCCAAGCAGCAGAAAAGCAGCTTCCCCTTCCGTTTCCCTTGGCTGGGCCAAGCATGGTTGCATGTACCTATGGTATCAGCTATGTAAAAGGCTGATGTGTAAGAAAGTCTCAGTTTAGCAGTGCTTGCCAGAGAGATCAAGAGATAACAAGCAAAATAAAACTCAATGGAAACTGCTTGGCAAGCGTGAGGTCATGAGTTTGATCCCTGGTACCAAAAAAAAAAAAAAACTCAATGGAAAATTACTGAGCCAGTATGGGTTAATCCATGGCCTAGAAATAAGAAACAATTACAGAGGTTAAAATCATTGAAGTCAAAACAAATAAAAAGGGACATTTAGAACTCTCTTTCAAAGAAATAGAAAGCAATGGGTTAGTGTTAATAAGCGATGCTTCCTTCTTCAAACATGACTCTTAATGTAAATATTCATTTTGATGCTATTTCACAGCTACAATTGTATTGTAAGAAAGAGAAAAATGGTCACACTTGCCTATGTTCAGACTTTCTTTGCACTTAAGAAATAATCCTTCATTGTTTTCAGATGTAAATGTGAGCTACAGGAAAACCAGACACCTCTGGACCTTAAGGCATCCATTATCAGAGTCTGCTCCTCTTCCAACTTTGGAACCTGAGGACAAGGTTTCCAAGAAATTTTAATCAAATTCTCACCCACTGTTACTAAGTCAGGCTTCCCCCTACTTGCATTTTGGGTCCTGAGGGTGGTACTTCTAGGCCTGCCATAATTAAAGCCTCCATGACGTTGTATCCATCCTTAGCTGATTTTATTCAAGTTCTCAAGGACAATATCCCTTACAGAAAGTGAGAAATTTAGAACTACCTACGTTTTTGTGTCTTTTTCTCTATGACTTAAAACAAATTAGGCACAATCTAAAAAAGTTTTCCGATATTCCTAATAAGTACATTGAAGTCTTTAGAGGAGTTACTCAGACATATTAGCTAGGTTAGAGAGATGTAATGATATGTTTAAAGCAAACACTGACTTCCAAAAAGAGACGATGAGCACAAACTTTAATCTGTGAGTTTAAGTGTATTACAGATACCTGGAGCTGTGTATTTTCAGTGCCAGTTTAAATAGAGCCTGGGCAGCACTGCTGTAGAGATGACAAGCTATAAAACCCAGTCTCTTAAAGCTATCTTTGCCCTAAGGACAAAATTTCTTCTGGAGTATTACCTGCTTTTGTCTGCCCCTGGAGCTGATAGGTTTCTTTTGTAGACTGGAATTTTAGAACCTTTGTTTCAGGGTTATATATCAAAAAGTAATACCTAACAATATAACCTGAACACTTTTATTTTCTCTCGCACTCTCTTTCAAAAGGATAAAATGTAGCCAGTGTAGTTCCCCAATTATTAATATTGGGGATGATCTCTGATATCTTGCGTCATATGATGAATGAAGGCTTGTGACATGAGGAGAGGGCTAGTGATCACTCTGTTTATTCAAGGGAAACTCTGTCTTAAGTACATGAAGAGAACAAAGGCTCTTAGAGAAATCTAAAAGATAGTTTGAGAAAAGTACATGTAATGCTTGAGATGATAGCATTGGGAACTGTCTGATATGCTAGAATAGAAATGCTTTGGAACACTTGGGAATAGCACAAAAATTTGCTTACATTCTGGGCTTCAAGGCTTCCTCCAAGTCACAGCACACTCCATCTGAAGAGTCCTCAGCTGACCTGTCAGGATGGCCACATCCAGCACTTTGCATCTAGGCTGCAAAGATATGGCCTCTCTCTAAGCCTGCCACACTCTGTCTGCAAAGTCCTCAGATGCTCTTCCAACATGGCTACATCTACAGTCTAGATACAAAGGATATCATATATACATTCTTAGTGCTGACTCCCACAGTCATTCAAGGCCTTTGCTTATTAGTTTCACTTTCTGTTTGGCAACACAGCTGGAGTTGATTATAACTTTTCTCTCTAGAGCCATTTTTGCTAAGAATTAGAGATCCACCCTTGGAAAGCACCTGAGATGGTTAGGATTTAGTTCTCACGCCATAACTGGAGTTACTCTTCTGTCTCTTCTTCACTGCTTGGCCCTTGGAAATAACACAGTTCACAACAGTGGTTGACTCTAGGCAATTCTTTCCTCCGTGGCTGCTGAATTTCAGAACCAAGTTTCCGAAATGGTGAGATTTCCCTCCCCTGGACTGTTTCAGAGTGAAACTGCTTCTCACTTATCTCTGGATCATATTTTTAAAAAACTGGCCTAGACTTAACCCTAAAACTTTCAAAAAAATAGATATACAAATTTTAGTTCAAGTTAATTTGTCCTTTAGTCCTTAGGCAGAATTGGAAACTAACTTCTCTCTCCCCTCAAGAATGATGCTAACCAGTTTTTATAGCACAGGGTAGAATGACTGATTTTTATAACAAAGATAAGTTCATTGATAGAACAAAACATTTCCAGGGAACATTTTGAGTGTAATAACAGTTTTTCATGAGAATGAATACTAAAAAATAGGCACAGACCCTGTCCCCAGAGGACCACCTCGTATCATGGTCTCTTTCCAGAACATCTTGGAGGCCAGCAACTATTCTCAGAGATAATCTCTTTCTACACCCAAACTGGTCCAGCTTACCCTACTAGAAAGTTAAAATTATCTTTATCAGTCTGTCCCATTAGAGAAAAGTGTTATATGTGACTATCAAAACAGCAGTTTTGACCATCAGGAGTGACTGACCAACTACTACGGCTATCAAAGCAACAATGAGTGGCCTGCATAGCTGGAGATTCCAATCTGATAAATGGTTAGCTTTTAAGGCCTACCTTAAAAGTTGTCTTTGTTTTCACAGGTGTAAAAGGTCTTATTCTTTTTGATGCTTATTACAAGAGATCTCTGTTAATTTAACTACAAAAAGTTCCAATGAGTCTATTTATAGTTACAAATTTAAAAACTATGAGTTACTGTAATTCAAATTGGCCAAATATATTTGAGTGCTCTCTGATTTTATAAACATTGTTTTATCTGAACTTGCTTATCTGTCTAGTCTGTAAAAAGCTGTTTTGTTTGAGCTCAAAAATTTTTTTCTTCTTTTTGCAGTTTTGGATTTTTAAAATTTTTTTTCTTTTTAAGAGAATATAACCAAACAAAATAAAACAGAATGGAGTCAATCACAACAAAACAATGAACATGGTACATGACTTCAAAACAAGGTAAAAGGGAATCAATAATGGCTACCATAATGCCTCTTGTTATCTTCAAAATAACTGCCCATACCATCAGGCAAAAATAAAATCAAACAAAATAGAACAGAATAAAACCAGTAAAAAAACAAAACAAAACAATGAAAGCAATACAGTACTTCAACACACTAGTAAAACAGCAGTGGCTACCATAATGCTTCTTGTTATCTTCAGAATAGTTGCCTATACCTTCAGACATAATACAATCAAATAACACAGAACGGAGTAAAATCAATCAAAACAAAACAATGAAAGCAATACAGGATTTTGAAACAAGATAATTGGAAAAACTCAATGGCTGCAATTATATATTTTGTTTTTGAAATAGCTGTGCATGCCATCAAGTATAATAAAATCAAAACAGAAAATGAAACTAATCAGAACAATGAAGACAATGAGTTTCAAATCATGATAATAGATTAACAGTAAGTCATTCACAGTTCTGTAATCCCTAATAAACAAAGTCATTTACTAGTCAAGTTAGATTGTCTGAGGCATTCTTTAAACTGCTGTCACCCTCTCAATTGAGACACACTTATTTTTTCCTGGAAATTCATGGGTTATGTGTGCCTAGTCAGGGCCCCAATAGATACAAAGATGACACAGGAAAAAGCATCTGTGAGTGAAAGCTTAGGATGTTCATCCTTCTCCATGTGGAATGGTGTGGCACAGTTTCTTAGGTTTGTTCTACTGCCAGGATAGGAGGCCCTAAAGATGCCTAATGGACAAAGAAATATACTGCAGTTTCTGAAAGTCTGCATTGGATTGCTGAAGAGCTGTAGCCAATATTGCATGGAGCCTACTATAGAAAACAAAATGTGCTACTGAGGTTGAATTTTTACTCATGGAAAATCTTGAGGCAGTCACCCTCCTCCAAGCGCTATAAAGTTGCTCAACTCTTCTGAGTCTAATTTTCTGTGTGCATTCAGGGATGTTCTCAAAACACCTAATAAACTAGACAAATACTGTAATCCCTTAATGTCCGTATGAGATGGGATTCCAGGACAGTACTGGTTAGTATTGCATGGCCCTTGCTATAGAGGATTAAGCAGGCATGAGGCTAAGATATCAGCTATCAGCCCAGGAGATATCTACCTCTAGGGGAGTGGTAGTTACTATTACGGATACCTGGGAACCACCATTTGAATACCCGGATCCCCTGAAAGAATTCTAAAGATCAGGGAAAATACTGTCATTTGATAATGAGCAAGATGAGTTCACAGAAAGAAGATGCTTGGTAGAATCACAGAAGCCACAGAATGAATACTTCTCATGGCAATAGCAGCAGAGGGTAAGCTCCTAGCCAATGATGTGTAGAAGGAATAGAACTGGAGTAAATCATGAAAGTGCCAGTGTTGGGGTAGGACACCAGCAGGAAGGTGGAGATGGAGGATTTGTGCCACCATGAGCTCAAGCTGGAGTTCAAACCTTAACTAGTATGGGAAACAAGTCAGGCCACAAAGTTGTATGACAGGAGCAACTCTTGTGCCACATGCAACCTGCTCTGGGTCCTGGTGGGTAGCGACCTGGGGTTGACTCCTGCCTCCAGATGCCAGGGGAGAGGGAATGAGCCTTCCTGAGAACACGGAAGGAGCTAATGAAAATCCCACTGTAGCACATCCTTGCGGAGTGTTATCTTTTGAAGCACACTTTGAAGTTGTTTTGTCCACTTAGAATATGAAACATTTTTTGTGAACAGCTCTGATAGTTTTAAAGCTGGAACTACAGAGCTAAGCTGCCCTTCAGCTACTTTTGCTTGTAATAAGAATTTTGCTGTTCAAAGTTATTTGGAAATTTATTATGGACTTCTGTCTCAAATGTAAATACCTGTGAGCTGGCTCTTACATCAAAGAAGAGACAAATACCAGTGTTTTGAAATCTATGTCACCACAGGGCTTGTGATGATAAGGCAAAACAGAGATGAACAAATGTTGAGTGTGAGGATGTATTTTGGTAAGAAAGGAGTTTGTATGGTAAGATTTTACCCTACTAGATTGAAAAAAGAAACATGAGGACAAAATCATGTTAAAGTAAGTACCCAACAGTTTGTGGACAGTGAGCCTTATGAAGGGAAATGTCTTTGGCTGTTCTGTTTGTTTTTGCTCTTGTTGGTCCTGTTAAGCTGAGGAGTTAATCCTCCTAAACCTCTGTTGCTCAAATGTGGGTAAAGTCTGTGACACTGACTCTCATTCTGCACTTGCCCTCCAGTGTAGGACCATGTAAGACCAAGGACTGGAAAGGCATTCTACTGATGACAGACAGTGGAAATGATTCATCAGTGATGTTCTCAGAGAAACTCTTGTAAGGACAAATGGGGAAATACACCAAAAGCAAGAGCTGTAAAAGTCAAGATGGGGCCACTTGTGTCCATCCTACCAAAAGTAAACAGAGTTAGGTTGTAAAGGATTCTTAGGGATGAATGACTGATGGTAACTGCTAAAAAAAATGCTCTGCTAAAATCCTAAGTTTATTCTGAATCAATTTCATCCTCCCTTAACAGCCCTACCATTGGAGAATCTGGATACTGACATTCTGAGGTAAAGAGCAATCTTACAGTAGAAGTGGATGTGAAATCAGCACACACCCTTCATAACACAGTTCTGAGGTTGTTAATGGGAACGGCAGGGATACTCTGTCTTGTTGGCCTTCACCAGATGCTGACACCATGTGCCAGTCTGCAGCATAACAATGTCCTCCACCACTGTGGTTTGACACTGCCTGCTGAGATGAGCGATTTCTCAGGTCAGGATGGGAATACAGGACACATCACTGATTTTGAAGGCTCTACTATTTCTCTGGTTTTTTTGCTGATTATCACAAAGCCCTGTAAGTTCAGTAGCTTCACAAAGGGCATTAGAAACTTCATCTGTGTTGTAGCACACAAGTTGTCCTCTGCTGGCTAAGAAAGCCCTCATAAACTCAGTTAGTTGCCAAGCTGCATTTGTTTGAGTCACAAGTACCCTCTCAATTTGGAGGCAGATGTTACTTTTGCATCTTTCTGGCAAATTAATAGAACAGCAGATGATTGGTATAATTTTAGATCATTGTTAGCCATATATATGTAACACACACGCACAGTCTCATTAGTTGCTCAAGTGGCACTAAATGTACTCCTCCTGCCTCATTCTACCAAGTGGCTGGGATATAGACAAAACATAACATCAAGCCCTAAAACTCTTTAGTGGAAACACTACTAAATTTTGTTACTGACCTTGTTCCAAAGGAACATGCAGTGTTCCTCACTTCATGAGGTAGTTTTTCATTTTATTGATTCCTTTTTACAACTATGAAAATCCTGTAATAGCATGTCCACAGCTCAGAAAGTTCAGGTTAAAATTCAAATATAGGGAAGCTTTCCAAGAAAATTCTTAAAGGGTGGCTGTGGGCCAGGAGAACCAAGACAACCCACCCCTCCTGTAAGCCAGTGGTGGTCATGGGTCAGAACCAAGATGTCAACCCCCTCTCCTGTGAGCCAGTGGCAGTTGTGGGCCAGGAAGAGAACCAAGAAGATAACTTGTCCTCCTTGGTGAGCCAGAGGCAACCATACAGGCTGGAAGAACCAAGAAGCCGACCCGGTTCTTCCTGTGAACCAGTGGCAGCCCTGCGGGCTGGAAGAACCAAAAACACAACCTGCTTCTCCCTTGAGGCGGCTGGCACTTGGGCTAGGAGACAAGGGCCCCTCTACCGGTAGGCAGCCAGCTGACTCAGATGAATGCAGGCTGGGATGACAATAACTGAGGTATAAAGACAACTTAATGCTTGTACTGTTAGACTGACTTTGCAGCCCTAAAGCTGACAGTATGAGCCTCCGTTTAGATAACAATATGCAACTATGGGGGATTTCCTTTTGTCTTATTTTTTAAATCAAATATTGTTGTCACTGTTTTGTTTTGCTCCCTTCAAAATTAAAAAAAAAAATTCTCAGGTAGAGTATTTCATAACCTGAAAGTATCTGGTCATTTACAGATGTCCTTGTATCTTTGACATATATCATGAATGTTAACATAGTTTAACTTGTAATTATTCTGCAGTATGCAAGAACATTTTATCTTTGGATACTTATTTATTCCTCATATTATCATATGGAGTACATTGTGAGAACTGGTTAAATAATTTATGATAGCACTGTATTTGTAAGAGCTCGTTTTTTTTGGTACTGGGGAATGAACTCATGACCTCACACTTGCCTGGCAGGCGCTTATGCCACTGAGCTAAATCCCAGGTCTGTTTTTTGCGGAATGAATTCTTTAGAGAATCTCAAGGACACGTGTTTGAAGAATGAACTTTTTTGTGTTTGGAGTCAGGGTTAGTTCAGCATGGCCTATGAAGCCCAGGCTGGCCTCAAACTTGTGGCTATCCTGCCTTAGCTTCCCAAGTGCTGGGATTAGACATGGACCATCACAGCTGGCAAAAGTGAATTTACTAAGCACACTGTACCTGTCTGGCTTCACTCCAGAACAAATCCTTTTATGACAACAAAATGAACATTTAACAAAAGATTCAGAATATTGATTATACCTTTAAGGTTGCTCCCCAGTTCAGCTATTCAGTAGATCTGATGTTTGGCTAACAACCTTAATATGCCTATTACCTTTCGATGGCTTCCTCAAAGATGTATCATTTGATGCCTAGTGAATTTTGAAGCTTGGAAGTCCCAGTTGTATATATATGCATTGTACTTTTAAATAACCGCGGCTCTTTAGTAGGGATTGGGATGTTGATTATTCCTAGAATTCATCATGAAGTTTTAGCCACCTTCTTAGCTTTTGTAAATTACCACTCATGTACAAATTCTAGTGTTAGGCAAGGAGGGAATTGCAACATAGGTAAGCAGCAGAAACCACCAGGCTTGTGTAAAGGCAACATGGCATGGAATTTAGGCACGGTAAGCTCTTCTGCCCTGAACAAAAAGAAATGTGTCACTTTATAGGGATGGAGAGAAGACAGGGGATATTAGGAAGGAAGTTCCCAGTGAACATCTGTGGCTAAAGTTTTCTGGCAATCTTGCATCTCAGTGGGCAGTCTTTCGAAGTGTCCAATGTAAATTTTGGGGTATCTTCAATGATCCCAGGACCTGCAAAATTCCTTGTACTATCTTATCTCCTTTTCTGTGCTTGTGGATGATGACCTCTGCTGGGTGCTGAGCTGAGTTCCCAGCAGACAGCAATGCTTTTGCTGGCAAGCAGGCTGGGGCCTGGGAGAGTCAGGTCCAGGTGGAGACTTACATTTCCATCTTTTAGTGAAAAGGGACAGGACAGGGCAGGACAAGAAAAGAGGAGAGGGCAGGAAAAAAGGAAAGGAAAAAGAGAAAGGAAAGGGAAAAAGGAAGGGAAAGGGAAGAGAAGGGAAGGAAAAGGGAAAGGAAAGGAAAAAAAGGAAAGGAAAGGAAAGGGCAAAGAGAAAAGAGGAAATGGGTGTCAGTTCTCATGGCTTTCTTGTGCATGTCACAGGGCTGAGTGGGCAACCTAGTGGGAGAGAAATCTTGAAGAACAGGGCTGTATCGAAGAGAAGTCAGTACCAGCATCTATCTGTTGGTAATCGCTTGCATACAGTTCTGTAAAAAACAGAGAAAAGTCTGAGAAGGCATGGAAATCCAGACCTGGGGAGGGACTGGAATGGCTATATAGGTTGTTGCTGACATGGAAATGCAAAGGCAACAATCTTTAGGCAGGGTAGAACTGTAGTAGTTTAGTAAAAAATGAATTAACATTAATGGTTTGCAAAGGTGATTTGGATTGAGTAAAGCTGGCATTCATAGGAATTGGGCTAAAGGTTGTAGGTAAGGGGAGGCAAGTTTAATTTGGGCTGTGGTAAACCCAACCAGGAGGGAAAGTATTTAATCCCTGAGGTAAAAGACAATTAAATTGGAACTGCAGTAAAATTTGAGAGTAAGAGCTACAGAAAATGTATAATAATGTGGCCTATTATAAAGAGGATAAGAAAATCTAGAGAATTTTAGAATCTGATATGGCCCTAACTTGTCATTTTAATATTTGCACTAGCCAGAGACATTAGAAGGATCAGGAATGTATACATAGCATTAGCTTTTATAATCACACAAGTATTCTTTTGTGTTGTTAGAATGTCTAATGTCATTTGATTTTGGAGGACATCTTGTCACGTCATATATATATATGAAAAAAACTATATTATGTCTTGTCACATCATATATATAAAATATATATATATATATATATATAAACTATATATATATTTTTTTTAATTTAGGAAAGAGAGAAGAGTCATGGTGTCTTTTACAATGATGAACTGTTATTTTGGAGGGCATGCAGACAGATGACAAAAGTTTTTTTTGTATCTTACATGCCTCTAAAAAGGGAAAGTATAAAGTGGCGGGAAAAGATCAGAAATGAGACCAGACCAGAAAGCACAGTAAGGCAGAACAGGCTCCACATTTCCTCTAGAGTGTAGTGGAGGATCAGGCCATTCTGTCTCACTGAAACCTGCCCTCCAAGTCTTAAGAGCGGGCACTGATCTAGTGCCATTTAACTGGTGGAGAGTCCTGTGGTTTATTAATAGGTATATATACAATACTTTAATCAAGTCTAAATACAACATATATAAAGCAAAAATATAAGACCTTATCCACAAGAGCAAAACAACCTTTAAAGAAACATCATAAAGTGATTTATAAATGGCACAGTGGCAAACAAGAATGACAATTATGATTACCTAATTTAGCAATTAAGCAATAAAAGTAAACTCTTATCTCCTGTTAATTATGTTATGGCAAAATTAAAAGCATCATGTTGTGATCACAGAGAGCTATTTGGGCTTCAGATCAGGCAGGAGGAAGAGAAGTTTGAGGTTCTGCAAAAGGCAGGCCAGCAGAGGGAGGGGAGGCAGACAGTTTGCTATTTGGGTAGAGAGGTGTGGAGAATTTTCCATTGGAAGCAGAGACAGGAAATCATCACACCTGGTGTGGCAAAATGAGTAGCAGCAGGGCCTATACTGAACATCTTCAGGTAAAGTCAAGGCCATAAGGGAACATGGATGAGAGACTGAGTTGTCACTGTGCTCAACCATCAAGAGGAGCCCGTCTCACTGGGGAGGGTCTGCTAGATTTAAGGGCCTGGAAGAAGAAAGTTTTTCTGTCCCAAGGGATGAGAGATGAGACGGCTGCAAAGTAGTCAACTACAGAGAAGGATTGTGCGTGCATGGGGCAGGAGAGACTCTCAAAGGTGCAGAGAATGCTCCAAATCCAATAGGGCAGTGAGGTTACCAGATCTGAAGCAGTCGACATGGCAGGAGTTGGGGAGCTCCCCGGATTTAGATCATCTTGGAGGCAGGGTTAGGAATAAAAAGGGAGATTGGGGGGCTTACCTGATCTGAAACACCCAGTGA
>RJWT010047746.1:0-11253 GCA_004365215.1 Cuniculus paca | reverse complement strand
ATTCACTCATGCATTGTTCCATAGTCATTCATCTAAGTTTGTGCCAAACATCATACTGAGAGGGGTCAGGGAAATAGTTCAGTGGCACAGCGCCTGCCTGGCAAGCACAAGGTCATGAGTTCGATTCCTGTTAATAAAACAAAATGAAACAAAACAATTAAGCATTATGCTAAGAGATAAGGAATAAAAATAAATAAATGTGTCATGGTTGTAACAGGATAATGACATTCTCAAAATCTTGAGAAATACTGATCGGAGTTACAATAATTCAACCCAAGGAGGCCTCCCCCATAATCACAGGCATGCCACCAGGACAGCAAGCAATGTTCCCTTATCCAGTGATGACAATATTTAACTTTTGGAATTTTTCCCTCTGCCTTCTAAATGATTAATGTAGATTAAATTATTTTACTCTCATAACTCAAGTACCTTTATTTCTTTTACAAAATTACCTAAAAATATATTGCTTTACACCAAGATCTACCTTTTACACTTGTAAAATCTGGTATTTCTTCTTCCTGGTAATTTGTCCTGTTAATTTGTATAAATTTCATATTTTTATGAACAAAACTTGGTGGAAAGTCATTTTAATTTCTTCTCCACTTACTCTGCTGTACCTTGAGGGACATGATTACCTGGACTGCTACCGCTGATTCAGTGAAACAATATTGTGAGAATAGCTATTATTTACTGCAGGTATGTCATGCTAGGTACTGTATCCTGTCATGCTAGATACATTATCATTATTGCCTCTCTCTGACAAACAAGGCACTGAAACTTAGGAAGATGAGTATTTTTCTAGCTCACACAGATGATTAGTACCAGGGCTCAATGTAAAACAAGACGTCAAGCTCAATGCTTTTTATATGTTCCACATGACATATCCGAAGGGGTTGGAACGGCAAAGCGGCATAAAAAGTAGATGAAACCAAGAGCTGCAAACTCTTGGTGAGCCTGAAGATTTCCAGCCAGAGGATGAAGCTTGGTCCTGGCATGGTGATGGGCATGAAGGGAAGTCCTAAAAAAGAAATAGGTTTTCTGGAGAGTACCAGAAACAACAGAGAAACCCCAAATTGGAAAATGGCAGCCTCTACCAGTTAGTGGTCTGGTTGACATGGTTTCAAGATCTACCAGTAGATGTTGATGTACTCTTGGTATGAAGGTGATAATTTTAAAATGCCTTTATTTTTAAGGTTGATTTGTCTTATGTGCCATTTACAACTAATTAAGTCAAATTCAATTCAAAATTATATAGAAGTGGCTTAAGAGACCATAGGGAAAACAGCTTGTTCTGGATGAAAAATCAAATTTAGCCACCAATAAACTCAATTCAATGAAAAATGGAAACCAGAAACCAGACTCCCCTGTCACATTGAATGTATGCTAATGTGCCACGCATATCTGATGCATTAGTACAAAATGTTCAGTATATTTTAGATGGGAAACCATGTCTAAGAAATAAAGAACCAGAATCAAATAATAAATGGCAAATGGTCACTGTTAATGTTTAAATCTGATATTTAAAGCATGACACTCCCTGTAAGATCAAATAATGCATATAATGTTAGAAAAACAAAGTCATTGATTTATAGATGTCTTTATTTAGAGAGGTCTAGCTATTTCAGGGTCTCTTTTGCCCCAATCTTCTGAGAGTAGAAAACAGAAAAGAAACAAAATGAGGACGAGAAGAGATCTGAAGAGAGACTGGGAGAAAAAACAGAACATGGAGATATTTTTGTTTGCAGCTATAGGCAAGTGCCACACTTTTTCCTAATAACCTTGACCTGCTTTTCCTGGCTCAGCAGTAGCAGTTGTGTCACATCGGCTTAGCATCTGCTTATCAATCTATCTGTGCAAACCTAACTCCTATTTCCAGTGTCCTTAGCACTCAGCAAAGCACAGTGCCTGGGTTGACTGAGCAGCCTGCAGAACACAGGAGACACTCAGTTCTCACAGGGAGGTGGGCAGGACAGGGGTTGCAGAGATGACCAGAACATGGTTTCTTTATTGTCCAATGATCACAAGTAGACAGAATATTTGTTGGGCAGCACATGGAGCAGGTTGTTCTAAAGTTGCAGGATTAATGAGTTGTTAAATCTTAAAAATGGCCTTCCACCACATAGTTCAGTAAATAGGTGATGGTCTGTCAATTCTCTGATGCCATTCCTGCACTGAAGCATTGGCATGATATTCATGTCCTCTCATCTAAAAATCAGGCCACAAAGAATAGTGAGAGACTAGGAAACACAGCTCTAGGGACTCAGAACACAGCTGTCTTGTCTGACATCTGGGGTTCAAATTCTGACTTTAGAACAGATTTCGAGTAAGCTATTTAAACTTAGTAGTACACTTGGGTTCTTGTGAGGGTTGAGTGAGAAACAGAAACTTCTACAGCCTGGTTTGGAGTATGCCCAGTAGATACATAATCAGAAAAATATGATTGTGGCTGTAGAAATAAAATATTAACTGCTTAGATAAATCAAAGTTGAAATTGCACCTATTCCCCCAAAATAATAAATGGCAAAAATTGGATTGTATGTTCATATATTGTATACTTAACCACACTGAGGCTCAGGATGTGACAGCTCCTGGGCACAGATTCCTTGTGATCTAACCCCTTCTAAATCCCCTCACCAAGGTGTCTCCAGTAGCCACTAAGCCCATAAATGCTGAATCTGGCTCAACCTACAAGTTGTTCTGGATGCCGGGGAACCAACAATAAACAAGAGTGATATAGACTCCCTCACAGCACTTATATTCTAGAAACAAAAAAATACACAAGCGTACTCAGAGATGTGTATTTCTAAGAGTGATAGCTGCTGTGAGGAACAATAAATCAAGAAAAGAGGGTAGTAAGGGAAGGGGCTGAGGATGTTTACATTTGAATAAATTGCATTCTTCTCCATTGTTGAGGATTGAACCCAGAGTTTCATACATGCTAGGAGGCAATCGCTCTACCATTGAGCTGCATCCCCAGCCCTTTCTTAAAGTTTTAGTTTAAGTTTTAGTTTCTAGCTCACATAGATTCTTGCTAAGTGCCCCGGCTAGCATTAAACTTGAAATCCTCCTCCCACAGCCTGCCAAATAATTGGAATTACAGATGTGTACCACCACACAGCCCATTCATGGCTCTTTTCAAAAAGGCAAGTATTACACATCGATCTCAACTCCATTTATTCTCATGGGCAATGCTATTCCTCTAGTAAAAATCAGCATTCTTCTACATTTAAATTAATACAAATGTGGCCACACATATCTACCATTCTTTGATTTGATTTTCAATGAATCATTTTTTGAGAGCCATATATGTTCATATGCAGAGATTCCCTTCATCCCTTTGTGTCTCCGTTATTCATTCATTCTTACTTACTCAGGGTTGTCCAGCAGAAATCTTGGCTAGTTTCTCACCAATGCCCCTTCACTTCAGTAACTGTTTTCAAATTTATTATTTGAAAATATTATTATGAGTAAAGCCATTTTGTCCCATGTATAAGCCATGCATGTAGATCTCCAATATGCAGAAGAACTGTACACTGGAATCAAGACAGAGAAGCCCCTGGCTCTCTCATTCCCTTTCTCCATGTCTGAAGATGGGGTGTGGCTTTACCAGCATCTGTCTGTCCTTCCCCCTTTCTTTCTTTTGCTCACTCTTACACCCTAACAGACTGTGGCCATTTGCTTTGCTGTCTTTCTTGGCTATCACACTGGCATCTCCACTCCAACATGAGTACAGGCAGGCAGGGTAGTGTCCCTCCTCCCATTCCAGGCCTCTTAAACTAATACTATTTGCCTTTTTGAAGAATGGAGAGGACATACTGAAATAGCTAAAATCGGGAAGGGAGGGATCTGGACCTCTTATCTGAGTACTCAACATTCACAGTAAACTTTCCAGGCAATTGCCTTGTTTTAACCCTCACCCTAACTAAAACAGACCTGCAAGCTGATACATTAGTTAACACTTCCCAGGAACTTCTCTGGTTTTAGTCTTGGAAGGTTCCATCTTATGTACTGGCCCCTCTGTACTGTAATACAGGCCCTAAAGATTCACTTTGGTGTTCTGTAAACCATCTTATGATTTATTTTTCCAGTAGTGTGAGCTCCAAGAATCCTGTAAATCTATTTGGGAATTTTTTTTATCCTGAGTAGTGTGGCCAGAGTGATCAGTTTCCAGAGAAAGATGAATCAGTTCTCAGAGTTGTTAACACCAAAGAGATTCAGAAAGTAACATCCAAAAATGACCAGCAGCAGAAACCAGCATTTGGTATAGTTGGCCTGCAGTGTCCAATGCAAGCTGGCATCTAACAGTGATAACTGGCAGTGCCAGTTACCAGCAGCTGCCCGTGTCAACTATTGGCATCCAGCATTACCTGGCAATATCAGAACTGCTAGCAGAACTGCACTTTGCTGATTCACAATTTCCATCTGAATAGAGCAAAAGAACCCTAGGATGATTGGAAACAGAGCCAGAGGCAGATTCCTGGCCTGGCCCTGAGCCTTCTTTCTTAGCAGCAGTTATTGAGGCAAGTTCCTGGACATGCCCTTTGTGGGTCTGGAAAGCCACTGCATGAAGGCTGCTGTTTTATGTAAGCACTATACAATTCAGACAAAAATTTTAAACACAGACATGGAAATTCCTGTCATGATTTGGCCAAATCATGACATATTTTTTGTGATGTCATCTTTGTAAGGTGAGGCCATGGCAAAAGGAAGCTGGGCAGGTATTAGGACACAGAACAAAACCTATTTAAATGTTTCCTGGGCTTACCATTCATCCAAGTACATTTTAAGAACATGGTTGTCCAATATTGTGAAGAAAATGAAAATTCTGGATATGGATGAGAGGAAAAGTGGACAAACAACAAGGAAATGGTGACACCTGCAGAGAACAGAGTAGAGAGTACACTCTTGAAGAGCAACAATTCAGCTCCTGACAGGGCCAAAAAGTGTCTAGTGAAATCAATAGGCAAAACAATAACATGGAAAGTAAAAAACAAATACCATATATGTATCTATATCTATATCTATATCTATCTATCTATATATATATATCTTTTCCTAAATTCTATAGACAAGAATCATAAAGTTGAAAGATGATGTCAAGTAACTCTTAGTCTGGAAAGTTCAAGACAAGAAGAATAAAAAAACTAATAAGCTAATTAAAAAATATGGCCTATGGACACCCAAATTATTTTCTGCTGCTGTCATTTTTTAAGAGGAAAATATTTATTAAGAAATATCATTGGGGCTGGGATTTAGCTCAGCAGTTCAAGTGCTTGCTTGGTAAGCATGAGGTCATGAGTTCAATCCCTGGTACAAAAAAAAAAAACAAAACAAAACATTGAGCAGGTCTTGGAAAAGTGTTGCTAATGAGAGAAGTGTGAGTTTGGCTTCTCCCTTCTTCTGTTGCCCTGGAATGGTGTGGCTAGCAAGAGAAGTCTGAGATCCACCCCTCCCACCTCCCACTGGCAGGACTCAGGGCACAGAGACCTGTGGGAATGCCAGCCACACAGTAGGACACTGGCTAAGGTGCACATGATGGACAGGCAGAACTACAAGTGTGGAAATATCCAATGCAACATTAGCAATATGAGCCAAAAGTTGATGTCAAACCCTTCTTTTTGTTTTATTCTACTCGTCCTCTTCCTCTCTTTCATCAGCTCTGTCGTTTGACATCATGATACTTTCATGCAAGTAAACATTGTTTCTTCTCTTTCTGGTTCACTTCAAAACTCCTAGACTTTCTCTTTCAATCCTTCCTTCCTATGGCCTACAATTACCCAAAACCTGGATGATCATCCTGTGGCCTCCAATCTCACTCCTGCTATATTTAGCCTCATTTATCCCTCTTTCTGAAGGCATGGGCTCATAAGATAAACTGATAGCAAGTCCTCGCTACTAATAAATTGGGAAGGTAGGTTCTTGAGATAGACATAAAGACAAGAACCACCAACACCTGGAAGACATCTGGAGGAACACACACCTTCTAGGAGAGCCTCAATATCAGTGATAAGGCTATTTAACATAAGAAATCTACAAGTAATAACAGACAAAACAAAATCAAATAGAAAATGACAAGACAAAGAGACAAAATGCAATCCCAAACATCCAGCCCACCCATCACAAGTCCAGAGTACAAAAAAGATAGAGGAAATTGGAAGCCAAGAAATGGAACTCTCTGAAATGATAGCAGTAGAAGTAAAAAAAACAAGTGTAAGAGGCCATAGAAAAAATAATCTAAGGTGCAAAAAGATGACTATCAATTTTAAAAGCATTCACGTTGTCTCACTAGTATGAGAATCTGAAAGAGTAAACAAGATCCAAAATGTACAACAGATATTATGAGTAGAGAACAAAAGAAAAGAAAAGCTGTGATGGGAGAAAGGAGAAAGGAAAGAAGGGAAAAGAAAAAATACATGTATATACTCAAGACAGTTAAATAGTTATACAGCTCATTTCTCTTGGCTCATTGAGGGGAAAGTTTTGTGCTAGTAATTTTCTAGACAATATTTCATGTCTATGTCTTGTACTCTGAACAACCACTGTGAATATAACAATATCATTGTGTTGATTGTTGTGATTCTCCTACTCACATGTTTTGAAACTGTTTTACTGTTACTTCTTACTTTTTTCTGTTTAAAATTTTTAAACATTTAAAAAGACGTTAAAGCAGACAGATAAACAAATAGAGGAGCTCAGGAAAATGATGGAAACCATAAATGCCAAACATAAGCAAGAAATGGAATCAATGAAACAGATGCAAACAGAAATGCAGGAGATTAGAAACTCCATCGAAAGCATACACAGCAGATTGAATGAAAGTGAGGATACAATATCAGATCTAGCAGTCAGGAATATGTTTAGCAACCAGGAAAAAGAAAGATATCTTAAAAATGACAAGAGACCATGAAAATTCAATCCAACAGCTACACGATGAAGCAAAGGAGAACAGCATAAGACAGACTGAATTCAGTGAGAGAGCTGAAGACAGCACAAAAGCCATTGCAAACCTTTTCACAGAAATGACTGAAAATTTCCAAAACATGAATAAAGAATTTGATATACAAATAAATGAAAATACAGAATTCCAAATAGCCATGACCAAAATAAATCTACACTAAGGCATATAATAATCAAGATTCCAGAAATTCAGCACAAGAACAAAAGCAGCTAGAGCAAAGAAACATATCACCTATAAAGGAAAGCCAATCAGAATCACAGAAGATTTATCAACACAAATCTCAAATCAAGGAGAGCTTCGAGTGAAGTATTTCAAGCCCTAAAGGAAAACAATCTTCAACCCAGACTGATGTACCCCGCAAAACTATGTTTCAAAATTAAAGGAGAAATAAGATACTTCCATGACAAAGAACAACTTAAGAAATTTATGACCACCAAACCAGCTCTACAGAATGCTCCAAAGGACATATTAGAGACAGATAATGAAGACCACAAACACATGAACACCAATAGAAAGAAGCTGCTAGCTAGGATAAGTAATTATACAGAGGAAAAAGGGAAAAAATAACAGGAAAGCAGCATGGAAAAGAACAACCAATATACATCAGTTATAACTATAAACATAAATGGTTTTAATTCACCAGTCAAAAGAAACAGACTGGCAGAATGGATCAAGAAGCAAGATCCATCAATATGCTGCATTCAAGAAACACATTTAACCTAAAAGGAAATTCATAGACTAAAAGTATGGAAAACAATTCTCAATGCCATAGGAACCCAGAAAAAAGAGGGGTAGCTATTCTATTTACAAATGATACAAACTTTTAACCAAAACTAATCAAAAAAGACAAAGATCACTACATACATGTTAAGGGAAAACTCAGTGAAGAAAAGATAACAATCATAAATATGTGTGCACCAAACACAGATTCAACCAACTATGTAAAACAAATACTGACAGATATGAAAAAACAAATAAACACTAATAAAATTGTACTGGAGGACCTTAGTTCCCCACTTTCACAAATAAACAGGTCAACAAGAAAAAAAAAATCAGCAAAGAAATATTAGAATTAAAGCAAACCTGTGAACAAATGAAATTGGTAGATGTGCACAGAGTGTTCCACCTCAAAACATCAGAATATATATTCTTCTCTGTTGTACATGCAACATTCTCTAAAATAGATCATATATTATCTGACCTGACATGTTTAAGTAAATGTAATGAAACTGAAATCATCCCATGCATACTATCTAACCACAGTGCAATGAAAATGGAAATCAGCAACAAAGGAAATCACAAAAACTACATTAACACATGGAAATTAAGCAACACCCTTTTGAACAACCAGTGGGTCACAGAGAAAATCAAAGATGAAATTAGACAGTATATACAGTTAAATGATAATGCCAATACAACATACCAAAACTTATGGAATACAATAAAAACAATCCAAAGAGGGAAATTCATAGCGATGAACTCACACATCAGGAAAACAGGATGAACTCAAATAAACAATATATATATATATATATATATATATATATATATTAGTTAAGATAGATATATGACTAATTTTTCTAACTTCTTTGAAAAGAAATGTGTATGCTAACATTGGACAATTAAATTCATATATCTTATACTCTGAGTAAGTTAAAGATAATACTAAATGTATTAAACATTGTAACCCTCTAATTATCTTATTTTGAAATATTTTTCTCCTTAAAATTTAAAAAACCTAGCATTAAGCCTCTAACTTTTAGAAAAAGAAGGGAAAATCAAACCCATGCTCATACAAGGCAGGCAATTATAGAGATAAGAACAAAAATTAATGCAGAAGAGACTAAGAAAACAATACATAGAATCAATGAATGAAAAACTTGGCTTTCTGAAAGAACAAATAAAACTGATAGGGGCTGGGAATTTAGCTCAGTAGCTCAAGCACTTGCCTGGTAAGTGCAAGGCCATGAGTTTGATCCCTGGTACCAATAAATAAATAAATAAATAAACAAACAAACAAAAATTGATAAACCACTAGCCAACCTCATCAAAAAGAGGAAAGAAAAGACACAAATTCAAGTAATTGGTAATGAAAAGGGGAAAATTACAATGGATCCCACAGAAATCCAGGAGACCATCAATATTCTAAAATGGAATAAAACAAGAAATGGACAGATTCCTAGACACAATTGAATGGACAAAATTAAATCTAAATAAAAATTCTAAAATAACACAACATCATCCTATGAAAATTGAAAATGTAATTAAAAATTTACCAACAAAGAAAAGCCCTGGCCCTGATGGATTCACTGTTGAATACTACAAGAAATTTAGAGAAGAACTAATGCCACTAATGCTGAAACTCTTTAAAGAACTTGAAAAGGAAGCAGTAGTCCCAAAATCATTCCTGAATGCAAGTATTACCCTAATTACAAAACCAGAGAAGAAAGCAACCAAAAAATAAAGCTAGGTCAATCTCCCTGATTAAAATAGATGCAAAAATCCTTAATAAGATACTGGCAAACAGAATGCAGTAAACCATCAAGAAGATTATACACCATGACCAAGTAGAATTCATTCCAGGGTTGCAGGGATGATGCTACATACATAAATCAATAAATGTAATACACCATATCAACAGAACCAAAGACAAAAATCATATGATCATCACAATAGATGCAGTAAAAACATTTGACAAAGTCCAACACCTATTCATGACAAAAAAAAAAGAAAAAACCTACAGAAAATTGGAATAGATGGTCTTAATCTCAATCTGATAAAAACCATCTAGGATGACCAACTTCTAACATTACATTAAATGGTCAGAAACTGAAAGGCTTCATTCTATAATCAGGAACAAGCCAAGGATGCCCATTATCACCAGTCCTATTCAATATATTTCTAGAAACATTAGCCAGAGCAATCAGAGTAGAGAGAAAAAATAAAAGGAATAAAGACAGGAAAGGAAGAAGTTAAATTGTGATTTTTTGCAGATGGCATGATACTCTACATCAAAGATCCCAAACAGTCCATGAAAAAACGTGTAGATTTAATACCCAAAGTCAGGATTGTAGTAGGACACAAAGTCAAAACTCAAAAGAATTAATAGCATTCATGTATGCAAGCAACAAACTCACAAGAGAGAAATTAGAGAAAGCGCACCCTTCACAATAGCATAAAAAATGAAATACTCAGGAAGCAATCTAACAAAGGATCTAAAAATCTGTACAGTGAAAATTACAGTACCCTTAAAAAGGAAGAAGAAGAGGTTATCAGAAACTGGAAAGATACCACTTGCTCTTGGGTGGGAAGAACCAACATAGTGAAAATGGCCAGACTCCTAAAACTACTACACAGATTTAATGCAATCCCAACCAAAATACCATTAGCATACCTCACAGATCTAGAGAAAACCCTCCTAAAATTCATTTGAAAGTAAGAAAAAGACTAGAATATCAAAAGCAATTCTGGGCAACAAAGACAAATCAGGGGCATCCCAACTTCACACCTGAAATTACAATACAAGGCTACTGCAATAAAATCAGCGTGGTATTGGCAACAACAACAACAACAACATCAACAACAAAAAAATGACAACAAAAACAACAAAAATAGGTCTGAGGATCAGTGGGACAGAATACAAGATGCAGATGCAACCTCAAACACACCAAGACACCTTATCATTTACAAAGGAGCCAAACATGCTCACTGGAAGAAAGACAGTCTCTTTAAAAAATGGTGCTGAAAAAATTGGCTTTTAAATTAATTAATTAAATTAGTCTTTTAAAAGACTAAAACTAGACCCATGTCTATCACCATGCACTAAAATTAAAATGGATCAAAGATATAAGTATTAAAATAGAAACACTAAATTTACTGGAAGAGAAAATAGGTAGAAATATTGACATAGGTGTAGGCAGAGACTTCTTGAACAAAATCGAGACTGGAAGGGATATACTACAAAGACTCAACAAATGGGATATCACCTTATTTAAAAGGTTTTGCACAACAAAAGAAATCACCAATAGAATGAAAAAAGACAACCCCCAATGTGGGAAAAATTATTGCCGATTGCCCCTCAGACAAAGGACATATATCTAGAACACATAAAGAAGTGACATGAGTAAGCACCATTTGGGGGCAGAGAACAAGGACTCATCAAGAGGCAAATCTTCCCCCCCATGAGACAGCACCATGCACAGGCTGCTGCCAGTGGGGCTACCCCAGACCCAAGCCTGTCTCCATGAGTCAGTGCCGTTTGTGGACTGCAGTGGGACAGAACAAGGACTCACCAA
>RJWT010047745.1:0-11249 GCA_004365215.1 Cuniculus paca | reverse complement strand
CCCCCTCACAGGTACCACGTGGCATGATTGCGGTTTCAAAGGACTACGTTAAACCCAGGCTTACGCTGAGGGAGATGTGATCTGACAGCAGCTCTGTGGAAAACTTGAGCTTTCCTGTGTGGGTGTGGGGCAGGCTGGGGTCCTCGAGCTGAGGTCCACAGGTGGGAGCAGGCTGTGCGGGACAGTGCTACAACCCTGAAGCTACATGTTGAGGTCACTGGATACTCACGCCCACAGCAGGGGCCCAAAAGGGGCAGAACAGCCCCTCCTAAGGCTGTGCCAGATCGAGGGTAAGGTAGTCAGTATCAAGTTTCTATGGGAAGAAGGTGACAGATTTGATCTGACAGAAGAAGGACTCCCCAGCAGAAAGAGGGTCGCATTCTTAGGGCCTAGCATTGGGCTGGCAGACCCTGCCAGGGGAGCAGAGCTGCACATCTAGGGTATCTGCTTGCTGCGTGCCCTAACACCAGCATTTTCCTCCCCCCACCCAGAGTCGAATGGCAGAGAGCTTGCGCCTTTTTGACTCTATCTGCAACAACAACTGGTTCATCAACACCTCACTCATCCTCTTCCTGAACAAGAAGGACCTGCTGGCAGAGAAGATCCGGCGCATCCCGCTCACTGTCTGCTTCTCTGAGTACAAGGGCCAGAACACGTATGAGGAGGCTGCGGTCTACATCCAGCGGCAGTTCGAGGACCTGAACCGCAACAAGGAGACCAAGGAAATCTACTCCCACTTCACCTGCGCCACCGACACCAGTAACATCCAGTTTGTCTTTGATGCGGTGACAGACGTCATTATACAGAACAATCTCAAGTACATTGGCCTTTGCTGAGGAGCCGGGCCCAGCCCGCTTGCCTGTGGTGAAACCTATGGGGTATCACACCCCACCTCGTGCTAGAGAGGCCCAACCCGGGGGCAAAAAATGGGGGCCCTGAAGAGTGTCCCCCTGTCCCGCGGCCTCCACCTCCTTGGCCCCACATTTCTGCAAACATAAATATATAGGAATAGATTGCTAGGTAGGTAGACACACACACACACACACACACACACACACAAGCACGCACACACGTCTGGAGATGGCAGCGTCCTCCAAAGGGTTGTCGAGGTCTCTTGAAACTTGAGGCAATGCTGTCACAAGTTCACTCCGAGCCCACCCTGCCTCTTCACTCTGCCTTCCCAAGTTGGCTCCACTCTGCATGGGGGTCCACATTGGATTGCTAGGGAGAGGTGGCAGGGCTAGGGCCAAGTCAGGCCAGCTGTGTGCCCCCGTCGCCTGGAGGAAGGCCAACTTACCACCCGAGCTCAGTACTGGGGACATTGCCACTGACTAGGAGTGAGAGCCACAGCAGGGACCAGGCACCTTCCCTGCTGGCCGCACCCTACACGCAGTCACACTGCACCATGTTTGCCCTGGGCCTGGCCTGAGGAGCCAGGTGACAGCACTAACCAGACCTCTAGCCACTCACAGCTCTTTATAAACAGCTTCAAAATATGCAGCAAAAACCAACACAATAAAATGAGTGGCACGATTTATTTCAAACTAGGCCAGCTGGGTTTCCAGCTTTTCTTCTACTGGTCTGACATTTTATAAATTCAAACTTTGTTTTTCTTCTCTGATATATATATATATATATTTTTTTTTTTTTTTTGCCAAATCTTGTGGTGTTTCGCAGGAAAAAAAAATACAGAGAATTTCAAATGCAGTTGAGTATTCTTTTTTAAATGCAGATTTTTCAAAACTTATTTTTTTTCAGGTGGTCCTTTTTGTGTCTGGCTTGCTGAGTGTAAAAGTTGTTATCTGGACGATTCTGTCCCGCTGCTCCAAAGAATTCTGGGGCGAACGGCAGTCCTGCGCCAGCCTCGCAGGACACATGTTGTACATAAGCCTCTGCAGTGTCCTGTTATTGGTGCAGTTTTCTGCTTTGTTTTTATTTAAGAAAAATAAATGTGATGTATTTAAAGAAGGTTCTTCACCTAGGAGCGAATGAACAATAGCTCAATGTCTTGGTATTTAAAGCATAAATTATTTGTGGCTTTGCTGAGAAAAATAAGGGGAGGCAAGAGATAGCACCCCCACCCCAGGTCCCTGCACACCCAAGCCTGAGACAGGCAGAGAGCTGCTATGACTCCTGTGAAGGCATAGGCAGTGTCGAGGTCTGAGAGAGGCCCTGCTGGGACCCTACCCTCTGGGCCTTCTTGCCCCAGGGCCCGGGGCACTGGCCTTGAAAGGACTCTGGCTGAGGTCTGTGTGTAAATATGAAACCCTGCTGCTGAGGTGGGAGGCACTGCCAGATCCCTTGCCAAATCTCCTCTCTCACCCTTGTTCGGTACCCAGGAGTCCAAGGTCAGTGTGCAGAATCACAGCCAAGGACTTGAAGACATGTACAGAGGGAAAGAGAGGAGCTGGTGACCATATGAAAGTCAAAGATTGTCTACTTTAAGAAAATAAAATACCTTGAATGAAGCCAAGCTTTGGTCCAGTGTGCTGTGTGTGGGGCTGACTCGCGGCTGAACTTGGTATGGTCTAGAGAGTGCTGGGACACCTTCTACACCAAAGGTCCCCCCCACATCTCCACACAGTTACGTAAAATCATTTTGAATTGAATGTCAAGAATAACTGCAAGAGAAGAAAGAAGGGGATAGAAGTTTGAGGGTGGTGACAGTTCTGCCTCCCTTCTACTGCCCCCATGACCCACTAGCTGTAGCCCAGTCTATACCATCACCCTACACACACCCCTGCTGAGGCATGAGTCATCGCCCCAGAGCAGAAGGAGTTCCTATATTGGGAAGGGAACAACTCCCCATAATAGTGTAAGGCAGGCCCTGGGGACCCACCACTCACTAACAGGCTTGTGTGGCTAGAGGCTGCTAGGGGTAGTGAGAAAGCACTGGTGAAATGTCAAGGTGTAAGAAGGTGTGTCCACCAAGTGCCTGCTTCAGGTGGGACACAGAGCCAGGCTCTTTACAAATGATTTCATTAAAAACACCACCTCTGCAAGTGACCAGTGCTGACCCATTTTACAAATGAGAAAAGGTGTCCAAGGTCAGGGAGCCACAGAGATGTCCTGTTCCCTGGGAGGAGCACAGGGGTGCTGATGCCTTCTGGAGGCCTGGGTCCCTGCCCTGTCCTGCATCCTATGGGGTAGGAGCCTACAGGGAACAGTACAGCAGCAACCTGCAGCCTCTTCCTCAAAGCGAACCTCATGCAAAGCCCTGAGTAGGGGGCAGCAAACACATACATATGCACACATATGCATGCATACATGTGCAGATACTCGTACACACACACAGACCTGGCTCTCTGGCTGCCCCACCCCCACTGGAGTCCACATGGAGATTTCCTCACACCTTCCCACATCACTAAACAGCAAGAACCTACAGGGGCTTTTGTTGAGAAAGAAATAACGAGTGATTTAAAGTCATCGAGACTCACTTCGTGCTTTTAACTGCCAACTGTGAAAAAGAGCAATAATTTCATCCATGAGCATCCTTAACCTAAAAATACACAGTTAAAGGGGAAAAAAGGGCTCTGCCTCCTTTCCTGATGTATGTTAAGGACCAGAGGAGAACCTCCCCAGGAAAGAGAGCTTCCTCCTGGTTGCCAGAGCCAGGTCAGTGCATGACTTTCCATGGTTCCCACAGGCTACAGTGGAACCCCAGACTCCCGGACCTCCCTGTGGGGTTCCCTGGCTCCCCCTGGACTCCCACTGCAGTCCACCTGCCCTGGATTTGCCCTGCCATGGCCCCTGCTTGCTCTCACTGTTCTCTGCCATTTCCCAGCTGCACCGTCCAAGATCTGCCTTTCCCTCAAGATCCAGCTCAAAGCCACTGCAGCCTTGTGAGAAGTCCCCTCTCTCCCCACACTCTGCTTCCCAGAGCACCCACTCTGGGGCATGGTAGGAAGGCAAACTCCATCGAATAGTTCAAGGGCAGGGCACTGCCTGACCCACCTTCTCCTCAGGAGAAGATCCCCAGAGTCTTGGCCAAGGGGGAAACGGGTGCCAGAACTTGCAGATGTGACTGCTGAGAAGCTGACCAGGGTGGCTGAAGGGGAGGAGCTGCTGTCACCCAGGCTGACCTGCTCCCTACAGGAAACTGTCCCTAGCCCATCCTCTACATGGAGCCCCAGCCCACTCTCCCAGGACACACCACCATGTGGCTGCCCATGTGGGATTGCCATCTTCCCCTGTAGCCTATGTGGTCCCCAAGATGGGGCAGTGGGGCAATAACAGTGGTCACAGTAATCCCATCTCCTCACAGTGACTGCTCACTGTGTACTACACTCCTGGGAAGCCAAGAGTATAGATTCTGCTTTACAGAAGAGAAAGCAGAGATTCTGAGAGGAGACAACATCTCACCATCGAATGGTGTGTGACAAGTGACAGGCAGGGACTAATGCCTGAGGGACTGTGCTCAATCTGTCCACACTCCCCAGAACCCCAGGGCAGACATGCCAGGTCCTGGACAATGCCAACTGTCCAGGAAAAACAGGCACAGGGATATGGATCTAGCTGACACCGCACAAGTCCCCAGAAACTGCACGATGAGGACATGGGACACGCCAAGCCTGGACAGCACAGTGAGGAAATCATCTCACTGAGACAAGCCTGATGAGGCTTTAGTAATGAGGCAGGTCCCAGGCCAGGGAGGACCAGTCCTCTGGGAAGACTGTGGTAATTCCATTTGTAACAAGCTGTCTCAAACTGCTTGAAAACCTTGTGGGAAAGGCTGATGAAGGCTGCCTGCCCCAACAGAGATAGAGTCTGGAACCCCAGACAGGTTTAACACGGCCAGGCAGGGAAAACTTGTCTCCTGCTGAAGGAGATGGAGGGGAGAGGCTGGGGGAGACGGCGCAAAGCAGACACAGCAGCCGAGAATCAAGCAGAGTGTCCCTGTTATTGGAAAGCATCCTTGCTATGCCCAGGGATGGTGACAACTGCCCACCAAAGACTATCAGCCCGAGGATGTGCCTAGGACCTGGGGCACACACCCTGAGGACAGGCCAGGAAAGACAGGCCTTGACCCTCTAAGGGCAGCTTATCCTGCCTCTATCCTATGATATCAGAGCCAGGGGGAGCAGGGCCTGCTAGGGGCCACCTCCCAGGTAGCTGGGCATCAGGCACAGGTACTCCTGAGGGACAGAGGTTGCCTGCCTGGGGCTGAGTCACACTGGTAAAGGAGTAGAACATCTGTTTTGCTTCTCCAGCAGCCCTGCTGCCTGGGAGGGCAGCCTACTCCCCTGGTTTGAGCTCCCTCTGAACACCTCCAGATCTGTCTCTAGCCAAGACCATATAATTCCAGGGCTATCCCCCTGAACCTCCGAATGACTAGGATTAAAACTGCATCTAAGCCCGGTGCATGGGCACATGTCTGTAATTCCAGCCACTTTGGAGTTAGAGGCAGGAAGATCAAAAGTTCAAGACCAGTCCAGACACCTTAGTGAGACCCTGTCCCAAAATAAAAAGGGCTCATGCTATAGCTCAGTGGTAGATCACATGCCTAGTATGCTTGAGAATCTGGGTATCCCCAGTACGCGGAGAGAAGGCTGTAGTCAGACATCTCCCTCAGCTGCACCCTGCCTCTAAGACTAGCCCTGCTCCCTTCCGGAGCCAGGGAGTCAGTTTCCACAGGCAAATCCCCCTGCCCCACCTTGGCTGGTGCACTCCTCTGGGTTAGCAGGGGAACTTACCTCCACGCCCTGGGCCTGACCCAAGCCAGAGCTGCATGTGACGTGGTCAAGAGCACAGCAGGGCCAGCCTGCTGGAGCCTGGAACTAGGAGGTGGTGACAGGAGGAAGAGTCAAGCCAGACTCACAGCTGTGCCCAGTGAGTACCTTTGGGACTGGTACTGAACACTCCCGGGAGAACCTGGGGCTGTTCAGCTGCACTCCACAGTCTACTTAGAATCCTCAATTTCAGCATCGCTGCGCTCTCACCCAGAACATCTGGCCATAAAATAAGACCTGTTTCTTCGTGGGGTTAGCAGAAACAGAGGTTGAGTGGGAGAGAGGTGGGTGGGAGCAGAGGAGAAACCCCAGATGGTGACTCAATGCCCGGCTGACCAGGAGTCTGGGCTGGCAACCTCTGTACGGCGTTTGTCTCTTTTATCTGATTTCTTTTCTTACCGGCACCACCTCGGAGCATGAGAACCTGGCCTGGAAAGAATGAGGGCCCGGTCAGGGCCGTCCTCAGTCCTGCGTCGCCCCCTGCTGGTTTCTCTGGGAAATCATACAGCAGGTCTGACCTCACAGCGCGCAAGGGTTCAAAGGGATGCGGGAAAGCTCCCACCGAAAGCTCACATCACAGGAGAGGAAACGGAAGGACGATGACTGGGACAGAGCAAGGGCCCAGCACATATTTGATGAATGAATGAACAAGCAGGTAAGTAAACTGCGGTAAGAAAGCACCAAATGATCCTTTAAAATATAACATAAAATCTGTTAAACAATACATGATGTGTGCTAGTCACATGCCAGGTGTTCTGCCTTGTGTTCCAAGAATTTAAAAAGGGGGGGTGCATCTGCAGGAGGGGGAGAGGGAGGGGAGAAAGGGATAGAAAATGATCAAGATATGGTATGTACATGTACCAGTTCCCCAAAATAAACATCACTCCTTCGTATTACAAATGTACTAATTAAAAAAAAAAAAAGAAAGGCTTTCAAGTGTGACCAAGAATAGGAAACCCATAGTAATGAACACCATTGTATGCTGAGAGCTGGCTGATCCCTGTGTACAGACTGCCCCTGCAAAATAGTGTGAAGAGGAGCTCAGGTGATGACATTCAGGCTCTCAAGGTCACACACAGTAAGGCTAAACCCACTGAAATAGAAGCCCATCCCCACATAGACCCCCGCTCAGAAGCCTAGAAAGGACATGATGGGGGCATAGCCATACTGGTTAACCCAGAAGACACAGCATTCAGAGTCACCTGGGATGGACGCTAGGGTGCCTCCTTCCCTTCCCACATTTGCCCAGCCATCTCCCCAGCCCCAGCCCCTGCTATACATCCCTCCACAAGAGGAGGAACAGTGCCCAGCAAATTCCATGACAAAGGGCCCAGGCTCAGCAGTGAGGCTTTCACTGGTTGGGCTTGTCGGCACCATGTGCCCCCACTCCTCATGATGTACCCCGTGTTTGTGGATTATAGAAAAGTCCTCAGGGAGATGTGCAGGTGGGGGGAGGGTCCACCAAAACCCAGATCACTATAGAGCTTTTGGAAACCAGGCGGCGTTGGGCTGACAAGGGTCAGAAACACAGACAGACAAAACTGTTCCAGGTTCCTTCACACGCTGAATGTGAAAAAACCAAACTTCTTACATTCCAGTAGAAAATATGGCAGAATATCTTCAAGAGCTCAGGGGAAAGGTTTCTCTTAGCATGCACACACACACATGGAAAAAACTGATGAAACTGACTACTGTATATTATTCAAATGGAAAACTGCAGGGTCAACGAATCAAGAAATACACAGGGAGAAGGGATCGGCAAAGATACATAACAGTGAAATGCCACAGCAGAGTCTTGGGTTTGCAGGCAAGGTTGAGGCCCCAGGCTCTCTTCCCCACTGGAAGAGCGTGGACTGAGAAGTAACTGGAAATCCTGCAAAGCTGAAGGTGAGCGTGTGTAGTTTGAGGGCTGTGGTTGCCCTCCCCAGTAGAGGCCCTAGAGCAGGGATGTTTAATCTGCAGCTGGGAGAATCAGTTAGTAATGCAGCCCCACAAGGTCGTAAACTTTTAACATTATTGTGTGATTTTTTTAATGATTTTTTCATGACCCAATTGCCCAGTGCTCAAGCACTGATTGCATAAGCAACAACAGAACGCAGTACAGGGGAGGGTGCGGGACAGTGCTAATACACCTCCTATATCCGCCACACATAGACAAAACTCATCTATATCTGATGTTACAAGCAGTTATGTGACTTGGCAAGTAAAATGCAGTGGTTACCAATAATAGTATTTCAACCTACTTACACACATGTGTGTGCCTGTGCAGATAGGCACTTATTGTTATTAAGCAGGCAGGTAAGTTTTCTTATTTAATTATTAAACTTGAGCTTGTCGTTTCATAAAATGAAAATGTAAATAATAAAGGAATTTTTGTTACTTACATACATTAACTGTTATATATGTTATACCCAGCCCAAGGCAATTCCTCATCATTCAGCGTACCCCAGGCAAGCCAAAAAGTTGGACATTGATGCCCCAGAGCAGTGGTGACAAACCTATGGCACACGTGCAGCATCAGCTGTTTGTTATCACTGAAAGCTCTAAAAGGTTTGTCATCGCTCCCTAGAACTCACCGGAGCAAATATGCTCCCTGCTCATTCTGTCTGCAACACAGGAGTGGAAACAACCCACATGGAAATACACTGTGATACCTTAAAATGACAGAAAACTGCACAGAATATAGTGGGAATATAGTCACTAAATTATGGGTGGCTCAAGGGAAGACAGGACAAAGGGTGCTAGATAGGAAGAGATGCACGAGAAGCTCAGATTGTGCCTATGATCTTTTGAAACAAAACTCTCAAGCAAATGTGAAATATAATAGAATGTTACGACTGTGCAAAGCTGCGTGGTGGTACCACTGTTTGTACTTGTCATCTATGTTTCTCTGAATGCTTTGAATAGATCACAATAGTTATAAAAGTCCTGGGTGAGATCAGCAAGTCCCCTAGAAGCTCCCACCCCATGAAGGAGAGAACCAAACCCTGGCTCATACCTTGGATTCCTGCATGGTAAACATGGGGCACTCATTTAATTTAGCCCTAGTTCGAGTCCTCCATGGAGACATCCAATACCCCAGTAGCTCTCAACTCCTGGCAATGTAAGGAAGGAGCCAAGGTGCATTACACAAATCCATGTGCAGTGGCCGACCCCCAGAGCCTGATCCTCGTGGCCTGGGATAGACTCAGGGATAGAGTAGTCTTTTAAGATCACTGGGGGCTTCTGTTCTCCAGCCTTGCATGGTCTCTAACACCTAGCCAGGCCCAGCTGGAGGAAGATATACCTCAGGGGCCAGGTGGCAATCCTAGGCCTTCCCGGGCTCTGCTGTGTTGGGCTTGTGTCTCCATGTCTGCTCCCATAGTTACTTCTCTCTGGGCCTTAACTCAGGGAGTGCTCATGGCTACCCTTGAATGCTTATATTTGTTCCTTCATTGCTCACTTCGTCATCACTTTGTCTTCACTTTAGACAGAAAATCATCCATTCAGGGATACCCAAGAAACAAGAAGGGAAAGGGCAGAGGGAACCCAGGTTCATCTGACCCCTGGGCTACAACACCTATTGGTCTGTCTCCATCTGAGGTACTTCTTTGAGGCCTAACTCACCTCTTGAAATGAGCATCTTGTTTAAAAATGTTTGTCACATCCCTGTAACCAGCTGGATGTCACCCTGACACAAGTGTCAACCCTCTAGCTCTGGCTGGTGGGTAGCTGTTACTCCAGATTCCCTATTTAATTAGCAGGAGTGGCTGGGAAGTTAGCTCAGTGGCTTAAGCACTTGCCTGGTAAGTTCGAGGTCGATCCCCAGTACCAATAAACAAACAAACAAACAAACAAACAACAATAATTAGCAGGAGCTAATGGCTCAAGGGGACCACAGATTGAGGTTGGAGTGGTCCTTGGTGAATGTGTGTACAGCACTGCCTTTGGGGCAGGCCTTCTTAATTCCTAAAAACCTGGCATGGCACTTCACAAAAAAGAACACTTAAAGGGCCTTGCCAGCCAGGCACAATGGTGGGGCCCTACAGTCTCAGTTACACAGGAGGCTGAGGCAGGAGGATTAGTTGAGCCTAGGAGTTCAGGCCAGTCTTGACAACATAGCAAGACCCCATCTCGAAAAAAATAAATAAAGGGCCTCCTGAGTAACTGAGATTGCCAGGAAAATACAAATTAAACCAAAATGAGATACTGCTACGTAGTCACCAATATAACTAAAATAAAGTCAGAAAAGATCAAATGTGAAGAGGATGTAGAGCACCTGTAACTCTCATATACTGCTGTTGAAAGTGAAATTTGGTGCAACTAACCTAGAAAATCACTTGGTAGTACCTTGCATAAAGCTGAACAGAAATTTATACTATTCCAGTCATTCTATTCCTAAGTATACCTCAAAATAAAAGTACACATGTCTATCAAATGACATTTGTAAGTGTTTTTACAGCTGCTGTGTTCTTGGTAGCCATAGATAGAAACAACCCATATGTCTCCAGCAGTAGAAGGGATAAACGGTAGTATACAGTACTCACATAATGCAAATATCAAATTCTAGCACAAATAAGCAAAAATCAGTAATACACAACACACACGGATCTCAGAAAGAAAACGTTGAGTGACAGAAGCTAAAAGCAAAATATCGCAGACTATGTTTTCATTTCTGTAAAGTTTAAAAAGAAATAGTGACCTGGAGCGTAGCTCACTGGAAGAGCACATGATTAGCACATGTGAGGTCCTGAGTTCCGTCCTCAGCACCTCACAAAGGAAAAAAAAAAGACGTGAAAAAAGGTATAGCCTTATAAATTGAAGATATGGTTTCCCTCAGGGTAAGGAGCAGTACCTCCATATGAGGTGTGGGGAGAGTGTTGAGCGCTGCTAATAGGATAGTTCTTGACCCACATGGTTGTTACATGGAATGCTCACTTTGCACAGTTTGATCAAATTGTCATTTATTTGTGGGTTTTTTTCTTTTTTAGTGGGGAGATGGATTCTGGGGATAAACCCAGGGCCTCGTGCATGCTAAGCATATATTCTACCACATAGCTACACACCCAGTCTATGTATCTTTTAAAATATGTAGGTTATAATTTAATAAAAAATTGTTATTGCTATTGTTGCTGAGACAGGATCTGCTATGTTGCCCAGGTGTGTCTCAAATTCCTAGGCTCAAATGACCTTCTCACCTCAGCTTCCTCAGTAGCTAGGACTACAGGAGTACACACCACGCCCAGCTAATAGGAAACATTTTTATAATTGTGCTAAGGACTGTGACCTGCAACCTGGCATGTACGTGACCAGGAGGAGAGGCCAGGAGCAACCCATAAGCCCACAGGATTTATGGGAGGGGTGTGAGCCTACCTGCAGGTAGCTGGGCCAGTTGCTTGTATACCTGGTGCAGGTTCTCCCGGCAAGCTGAGTGGGGATCGTTCAGCAGAAAGGACAGGGCAAGGATGATGTCGTGCTCTAGAAAGCTGGTTCTAGGGAAGGGAAGGTGGATTTAGACATAACTAAAACCATGTTGGGAGA
>RJWT010047744.1:0-11249 GCA_004365215.1 Cuniculus paca | reverse complement strand
TAGTCATGTGCTTGCTACACACCAGGCTTGGCAGCTGTGTTTTCTAGGGCAGCGTGACAAAGTACCAAGGGCTGGGGCTTGAGCAATAGCAGTTTCTGTCTGCGTGGTTCTGGAGGTGGGAAGCGGGAGATGAAGGAATCGGCATGGGTGGCATCTGGGATGTCTCTGCTGACATCAGAGGGCCACCTTCTCACTGTGTCCTCGTGGGCTCTTCCTCTGTATGTGCACCCCATTGGCACCTCTCCACATGTCCACCATTCCTGTTTGGTGACACCAGTCACTTCACATTAGGGTCCACCATGAAAGCCTCAGTTTAGCTAAATTGCCTGCAAAAGGCTCCTTTCCACATAGGCTCACGTTTTGAGGTACTAGCAGTCAGGGTTTCAACACGGATTTGAAGGGAACCATTTAGCCCCTAGCAGGGAAGTGTGACCCATTTCATAGACTAATTGCTGATCCCAGCCCCTGCCATCTCTCTACTGCCCCCTACTGGACTCCGGTGTGGGAGGCTGACTATGAGGACAACAGAAAAGGGCCATGTGCGGTATGGCAGAGGCCCTTCGTGGGGAGCTTCTGGCAGGACAAACCGTGTGGTCCCTTTGGGTTTCTCATTTCATCAGTGCAGTCTCGCCCCTCCTGGGTCCCAACATTACCCGGAGCCGTGTGGGGAGAGGCGGGTAAGCCAGGAGCACTCCTGCCTGTAAGAGCAGCGTCCCAGTGAGATGCCCCGTGGCCGGTCAGGCAGGGAGGCCGGGGCCCGCTCCCTGGGGAGGCCCTGCTGGGGCTGGAGGGAAGGAGAAGTTCCTGCTGGCTGCACCCAGAAGAAGCCTGACTACAAAGGATGACATTTATTACCCGGGCTTCCTATCTCTCCCAGGCCTCGCTGGGAGTCAATTCGCAGCTCAGCCACCAGGCCCAGTGTCCTTTCTTCAGGCACTGCCCCTATGGAAAAGAGAATATTTTAACAAATGTAGGTGCCCTCCCTGAGCGTATGATATGCTAGATAGTATGCCTGGCCCGTGGAACTCAGCTTTTGTATTCAGGCAGGCTCTAAGCAGAAGTTTAGAGAAAGCAAGGTACTATCGTAGAGAGAGAAGAGGAAGGAAGAAGAGTGGAGCTCCAGGAAGGCTTCTTGCAAGAGGTGGTCTTTATGGAAGACGTGGACTGGTGGTTTGAGCTCTGAGGTTCTGCTAGGACCTGGTTGAGTGGGAGAAGCTGGGTTGAGGATGAGCATGGCCCTTGTTACACAGCGCCAGGACCCTGTCCCTGTGCGTGTACAGAGGTGGCATCACACGGGCCTGCTTCAGCAGGCTGTGCAAGAGATCTGGGTCCTGCCACCATGCAGGGTGACCTCAGTCTGGTTATAGTCCTTGACTGGTGCCCCTTGGCCTTGCAGGGAAGACATCAGGTAGACCCCACATCCTTCCCTTCATCCGTGTGCCCTCAGATGCCTTATAGATACCAGTCGCTTCCTTGCTCAGCTCTAGAAAAGAGAGCTCAGGTGAGGTCAGTGAGGGCAAAGCACTCTGTGGCCTAAGGTTTTCAACCCCCTGTCTGAACACTCCTGAGAGCTTGGAGAAAGCCCAGTGCCCAGCTAGCGCCCCCAACCAGCTTGGTCAGCACCTCCAGCCTCGGGAGCACAACCTTAGTATTCATGTTTAAGTTTCACAGGTGATCCTGGCAGCTGAGTTTGAGATTCTGCACTGTAAGGGGAAACAGGTGTGACACCATGGGAGGGACCCGAGAGCCTGCTCTGTCCCATGCCACGTGGCCTTAGCAGCGGTAGTGTCTCACTTGAAAACACTGCAATGGGGAGAATTCTATTACATGAATCATGTACCGAGGCTGACACATATTATGTGTTCAATAAACACCTCTTCTCCAGTGCTGCCTCAGACTCAGTTACTTAATGCTGTGAGTAGTGGGCACTGGGTAAACAAGGCTGCCTGTTTTGCAGGCTTCCTGCTGTTTCTAGATTGTGTTTTATTCATGCACATCTAATGAAGAAAACTCCATGTGAGAGCAGAACTTTCAACCTGTAGCTCTCAAGGCAGGGGATACATTTGGAAACATTGAAGGCATGGGAAGAATGCAACATTCTGACTGAGGGTTTCAGCAGGGAAGTGAAAGGTAAAGATGTTCTAGGACTGGAGTGAAATGGAATCTCAGTGTTGTTTTAATTTGCATTTCTCAAATGACCAGGGCTGTTGTACATTTCTTCATGTATTTATTTGCCATTTGTATTTCTTCATCTGAGAAGTGCGTGTTCATCTCAGATCCCCATTTTTGGATTGGGTCTTTGAATTTGAGGGATCTGATGTTTTTCAATTCTTTGTAAGTTCTAGATAGAAGTCCTTTGTCTGAGGGACAGCTGGCTAAAATTCTTTCCCATTCTGTGGGTTTTCTTTTCACTCTGTTGGTGGTTTGTTTTAAAGTGCAAAAACTTTTTAATAAGATGAGATCCCAGTTGTTTATTCTTTGAAGTACTTCCTGTGTGGTTTGTTTTGTTCATGAACTCTCTGCCTACCCCATGTCTTCCAAGATTTCTACCTATCTTGTCTTCCAGTAGATTCAGTGGTTCTATTTTAGTATTTAGATCTTTGATCCATTTGACTTTAGTTTGATCATTTTTTATGCCTAGATCTTGTAACCTGAACAACTATTTCTAAGGTAACAATATAGAATATATTAACTAGTGTTGATTTATTACTGTTTTTTTCAATTCTGTATTATTTCTATCCTTTTTTCTGTTTTGCTTTCTAAAATAAAAAAAAGTGTTTAATTCTGGTAAAATAAAATTTATCAATTTTTTTCCTCTTTAAAAAAAAATGTTCTAGGGTCGGAAATCTCTCTTTTCCAGGCTAGTGCTGCCCTCTAGTGGGGAAGAGCCACAGGCAGCTGGAGTTTACTCAGCACTGGAGGGGTCCGTCCAGATTTAAAATGACCCCAGCTAAGTGAAAGACTCTGGGGGAAGCCAGTCCTGCAGCTCTTTCTCCTTCCTAGACTCATCCTTCCTGAGACACAGAGATCATTCTAGGAAGCATCCGTTCGGTTGCAGGTATTAGAATCTTTGTTTGCATGATGCTTAATTCTCTCTGTTCAACAAGGTGGATATTCCTGGCTCAGTGTTGGGAAGTGAATCATCCAAAAATTGAGAAGTAAACCAGGATCCTAGCCTGGTTGCAATCAAGTATACCTTATTCAGAAGCCCTCTCCACTATGCCAAGATGGGCGGCCCCGAGAACGATTATTTGACCTCGACTATATCAGAAAGGATAAAGACTGAGGGAAGTGATTGCCTCGAGAGGGTAGGATAGCAGTGGCTTTCCCACTTCCTGACTTCATTGCTTTTATAATTAGACAAACCAAAAGATTAATTAGACTTCTCTCCTTCCAAAGATGTGGAAGTATTCACCCATGCATGCCAGCCCTCAAAGCTGTTCTAGGAGAGAAAACTTTTGTTTTGTTTTGTTGCATTTGTTTCAAGCAAATCTCAAGATCCCTCCCCAGAAAACTGCAGACTTCCCCAGAAGGGGTCTGACATTTTGTCAAGTGCAGTACCCTGGGCTATGCCCCTCCTGTGCCCTGCTTGGTGATATCTTAGTCATGGCTAAGGAGCCAGGGCCATCACCTGAGACCTCGGTGTCCCAAAGTACCTTACAGGGTAAGATGGATTGGGAGCCAGAGTTTGTGGGGCTGGGCAAGGTGATTCTTGGGTGCATTAAGCTCTCCCCACAACTGAGCTATAGTCCCATCCATTTAAAATATTTTTTGTTACGAGGCAAGATCTTGTTAAGTTTGCCAAGCTGTGCTTGAACTTGAAATCCTCCTGCCTCACCCTCCCAGAGTGCTGGGATTCACCCCACTACCACCACTCATAAGGACAACCAGGAAATCGAGACACATGCAAGTCCTTTCAACCACACCTCAAATTTCATTGCAGGGTTTAATTCTAGTCTTGAGAAAAATAACTGAGAGAAAATCTTAATATTTGTTTCCCAGATTTCAGTTATTAAAGGAACTCTTAAAAACATAAATCTTACATGTAGAAACAGCCTGGAAGGGCACATGAGAATGACATCAGTGTTACTCTGTGGCAGTGTGAGACGCCAGTGCGTACCATCTTTGTAATAACGCAGTTAAAACATACTGAGCGTGCTTATCGCATGCCAGGCACCGTGGAAAGTCCCTGACACACATGAATCACTTCAACCTCAATCCTGCGAGGTGAGTGCTGTTATTATTCCACTTCCAGATAAGTGTGGAGGCCCAGAGAAGTGAGGTCATTCCCAAGGTCAGCCAGCAGGGGCATGCAGGCCCTGGTCATCAGCTGCTGGTCGGTGTCCCCAGCTGCCGTGTTGGGCCCCTGCTCCATACATGCCATGTGTCAGGTTAGTCTCCAGGGTGTACATGTTTCTTTGAAAGTGAAGAAAATGGGTTTGGGGTTTAAATTTATAGGTTCTCACTGATGCAAAACAAACAAAAGTGAAACAGAACAGAACACAGGAGAAAAAGCATTGTACATATACTAATCATTAAAAGGAAACAGGAGAGTTTTCTTTTTATGCCTCTCTGTTTTCCACATTCTGTAAATAAACATCTCCTACATAAGTGATCCAAAAGGTAGAACTCATGAAGCAGAAAAGCAAACTTCTGCTGCTAAAAACTTCAACCAAAACAAATAGTAATGCCTGTGTTCCAGGAGCTGATGTGATGTCAAAGACCCTTAGGAAATGGGTTGTCGTCAGCCTGTTTCACAGAGAGGGAGACTGAGCCTCAGAAGTGCTAATGGTGCTGTCTAGTTGCAGAGCAGGTAGGGGGACTGGAAGCCCCTGGGTTTGGGAGTGGCAGTTTGGCTTTGCTTTCAGCAACATAAAGAGTTCAGGGCACCAGGTGGCAGAGCCACACAGCTCCAGGGTCAGCCTGTGCCCCTTTGTCCTGGCTGACGGTTCATAAGGAACCAGGCCCCCCGCATCACTGCGTTCTGGGGAAAGGGCAGTATTTTATCGCAGATTGCTGCATGCTGTGCTGTAGCCAGCTGATGACAGTGTCTTGGAGAGCGGACCTTCAGTGGGCTGCAGGAGCCTCGGCTGGTGGGCAGAGGGGAGTGGGCATCTACCATGTCTTTGCTGCCCTGTGTTCTGGCACAGGGCAGAGCCCTGGAGAATCAGTGGAAGCTGATGTTTATGATGTCCTTGGTCTGCGCCAGTCGCACACAGCCCCTGCATTCGCTTTCATGTGTTCCTCTTTACATCCCGTAAAGTGTCTGATTAGCACTTCATTTTCAGATATAGAAGCCAATGCAGAGAAGCCAAGGGACTGGGCCTCATAGCTAAGCAGCTAAGGAGTGGCTCCAGGATCCATATAGCCCCGCTCTAAAACCCCCTTCATACCAGGCCAGCTGCCTCCTGAGAGCTGGAGGGAGCCCACACACGAGGGCATCAGCCATCTATCCATGCCAGGGACTCCTCATTCAGCTGGCTGCCTTGGGGTTTGGTTTTGCTTGTGATCCTTAACTGAGCTTTATTGAGCCTGAGCATATGGGGACCTGGTTCTGCAAAAGGTGGACAGAGTGATTAAGCTGGCATCTAGAAGCCACGTGTCATGGGTCTAGCTGCTTGAGCACTTGGGTGACTGTAGGATGGTACCCACCGACTTGCTGCACTGTTAGGAGCCATGAGATGACAGGTAGGAGTTACACAGCTCTGGCCTTAGCATCACACAGTAAGAACTCCCCAGAGAGCCATTGGTGTGCATGGACTTGAATCTTACGGGCACAGTCACGTTCTGTGCACATTTTGATTTATTTTGTTTGTGTGAATAATACTTAGAATTAACGTTTTCTAAAATAAAAGATAATACGCAGTAGAATAACAATATAACTTGTCTTTTTTTCTTTTTACTCAAAGCATAAAGCAGAGACAGTATACCAAGTTCACATGCAACTTTTTAAAAAGTGAATGTACATATCAAACATGGAAATTCAGTAGTAATTTATCGCCCTTCCCCAACTACCTTGACCTTTTCAGTTTCATAATCAATATGGTCTTACTGCTTACTGGTCACCTGGCCAATACATTTCTGAATCTTGACATCAGTCCATTATGGACATGAGGGCATTGGTACAAGTGATACACAAAAGTATACAACTTAATAAATTGTGAAACACTCGCTCACATAATCTGTAAACAAATGAAGCACAAGCCAACACCGGAGAGCCATTCCCCTCCTTCCCTACCCCGACTTCTTCCTGATCATATATAACTCCCTCCCTCCCCTGCAGCAGTAACCACAATCCTCACTTCTGTAAGATTCATTTCCCTGGTTTTCTTTATGGTCTGGCTCCCCAGTTATATAGCTCACTAAATGATTTAATTTTGCTACCTTGAATTCAGTACAAATAGGATCATTCTAGTCTGTTTTATTGCTCAGAAATATGTCTTTAAGATTCAGCCATGATTTTGATGATTTGCTCTTGACAAGCACCCTGCAGATCATCTGTCTTGCTGTGTAGAGAGTAGAGAGATCAGACTTTGTTTATCTGTCTTGACTCAGGGTAGCCATTTGAGTTGTTTCCAAGCTGGGGATCTTACAGTCTACTGGTAAAGCATTCTTGGGTCTATCCCTGTCTTACTTCCTCATTGCTGAGACACAATAGCTGGCACTCACAATTTCAAAGAGGAAAAGTTTATTTTGGCTCACAGTTTGTAGAGGTTTCAGTCCATAGTCAGCTTACTCCAAAGCAGGATGTCATGGGAGAGGGGCATATCAGAGGAGAAACAGCCCATGGCAGGGCAGGCAGGAAAAAGAGTGGGATCAAGGGAGAAAGGAGAGAGATAGACCCTTTCAGGCCAACCCCCATCCCAGTGACCTACCTCCTCTAACTAGGCTTTGCCCTCCAACATAACATTAGCTATGAACTCATCACAGGACTAATCCACTGATGAGTATCATGGATCCATTCACTTTCCCTAAACCCCACTGATGAATGCACAAGGCTTTGTGTGTGAGGGGAGTAAATCTAGATACAAACTGTAACATTCCTCCAGCTCATCTTGGCACACTTTCTGTTGGGAATTAGAATCAATGGTCATTTGGGTTAATTTATCCTTGGGTTCTTGGATGCTATCAAAGTTTTACTGAAGTGATCAATGTGTGCTCCTGCCAGCAGTATACAAGATTTTCTAATACCTTGTGTCCTTGAGGACACTTGGGATCATCAGATTCTTCAGCCAGCTGAAAACGTAATATTATCTCACTGGGGTTTGAGTTTACATTCCTCTGAATTATAATGAGCATGTTTTTATATTTTCTTGTTTACTGGATTTCTTCCTTTTTGAAGTACCTGTTCTGGTTTCTATCCCTTTTCATTTTTAACTATTTTGCCTTTTTTTCATTAATGCATTGTCTTGGTTACTTTTCTCTCATTGTTGAGACAATTACCTGATGCCCAAAATTAGAGAAGGAAAGGTTTATTTCTTATAGTTATGGAGGTTTTAGCCCATACTCAGCTAGTTCCAACGCAGGGTGGCATGACTGAGGGGCAGCTGTTCATGGTGGCTGCAAGCCGCAAGAGCAAACAGTGCAAAAGAGGGAAAAGCATGCCCCCTTCCCAACCTTACATTGTATGTTGTCTCCACCCTTGGATGGGTGCAGATCTCACACTGTCAGTCCCAGCACTAGGCAACAAAATCAGTCACAAATGCTAGATTCAGCCACTTCCATGACTGCATGAGGCTTGGGGGCCACCTATATACCAACCATAACATTCCACCTCTGGCCCCCTAAAGACTTATGTACATCTCTTATACAAAAGGCATTTAGTCCATCTCCAAGAGTTGCCAAAGTACTAACAGTTTCAGCATTGCTGAAAAGTTCAAGTCCCAAGTCTCCTCCAAGACCTAAAACAAACTCTGGGCTGTAAGCCCCTGTACAAATGAAAAGAAAGCTAAACACTTCCAACATTTAATGGTACAAGATATACATTACCATTCCAAAGGTTATAAACAGGGGAATACAAAGGAATGGGACCAAAGGAAGTCCGAAATCCAGCAGGGCAAAGGTTAAGTCCTGGAGTTCCACGCTCAGTATCTGAAGCAATCTGGTTGCAAGCTCCAAAAGGCTTGAGTGACTCCACCCCCATGGCACTTTCAGGGATTTTAACTCCCACAGCTTCTCTCTTTGGCCCACTCTGTTCAATACTGGCAACTTTCCTTAGATGATCCATGCTTCTGACTTTTCAAACTTCTTGAGTTTTTCACTGTTCAGCTTTACATATTGCCCTCTCAGGGGCACACTGCCTGGCCTCCTGGGCCCTCTGAAATTGGGGTGGAAGCCTTTTTGACCTCAGAATGCGTGCATTCTCTATGTGCCTTAAAACAAGCACCATGTGGATGCTGCCAAGGTCTGTTGCCAGCTGGAGCAGTAGCCAGGCTTTCTTCTTTCTTGGCTGTAGGGGTCAAATACCTGGATTGCTGGGCACTCTGAACCCAATTATGAGGAGCAGATTCTGTATACAGCCACCATTCTGGAACCTCATGTGGCCTCCTCCACCATTCTGGAATGTGGCACTCTGCAGCTTTCTCCCCTGGGCAAAGTCTTTCACTTTTGTAGCTTTGAAGCTGCAAAGGGTAGAGACCCACTGCTCCCTGGGATGCCCCCAAGCCTTTTTTTTTTTATTTTTTGGTGACACTGGGGATTGAACTCACCACCTCACGACCTCACGCTGGTCAGGCAGGCGCTTAGGCCACTGAGCTAAGTCCCCAGCCAGGCCATCTTTTTTATTTCTCTGTTCCTTCTCAGCAATGGTGGTTTCAGTTCTATCTTTACAGTCCACAGCTTTCTGACCAAACTCACAGCATTTTAAATCACCATGCTAGGCACTTTGTTCTTGATTCGCAACATAAATCTGGCTAAAAACCACCAACAATAGCCATGCCACAGACTCAACATTTAACTGCCTTGAAATTTCTTGGGCCAGATTAATCAGTCCACCATCCTTAATCTCAGTCTCAGGCAAAGTCTCTGGACATGAACAAAATGCAGACAAACTTTCTGCCAAGCCATAACACACATGGTGTGGAGTTCAGCAACCAATACAGAATTTCTTCCAGCAGAAACCTCCCAAGCCTGGTCTTTACCAGCAGGCTTTCTATCAGCCTTCTGGTCTCTTGAGCTCTGACTAGAATCTCCCATGCAGAGCAGCCTAAGCTGTTCCGGCTCTATGTATTCAGGTGACATCTCCAAACCTTTCCAAACTTCCCGCAAGCCATTCCCAAAGGCACTTGAACCACATGGTCAGGTACAGTCACAGCAATGACCCTACTCCTGGTACCAAATTCTGTCTTAGTTACTTTTCTGTCATTGTTGAGACAAAATACCTGGTACCCAAAATTAGAGAAGGAAAGGTTTATTTCTTACAGTTTTTGGAGGTTTTAGTCCATACTCAGTTCCAAAGCAGGGTGGTGTGACCGAGGGGCAGCCCTTCGTGGTGGCTGCAAGCAGCAAGAGCAAACAGTACAAAAGAGGGAAAAGCATGCCTCCTTCCCAACCTTACATTGTATGTCAGTTCCACCCCTGGCTGGGTGCAGAACTCACGCTGTCAATCCCAGCACTAGACAACAAAATCAATCACAAATGCTAGATTCAGCCACTTCCATGACTACATGAGGCTTGGGGGGCCACCTAGATACAAACCATAACATGTAGAAATTTTAGATCATCTAGCTATGTCCTCTTATTTTTATGTATGTTTTGAAAGTATACAGTATGTGTTTCACGTACATTTTCCCATGTCTACTTTTTCAATGGCTTTTCTGATGAAGCTCTTAATTGTATTGTAGATCAATTTATTCATCTTTTCTTTCAGTGGTTAGAGCTTCCCATGTCTAAGAAGCATTCTACTTGGTCTTTGTCTGGAAGTTTTATCATTTTCTTTTTTCTTTTCACAGTTCTTATCATTTTTGTTTTTACACCTGCAGTCTCTGATTAGCCTGGAATTGATTTTTACATGTGTCATATGGTATTTTTTGCCTCTATAATTTCAACTTGTTCCAGCACCTTGATGGAATGACTCTCCTGTCCTCCACAACTTTGTACACACACTGTGTCATAAATCAGGTATCCACATAGGTTCAGATCTCTTCTGGGCTGTCTCTTGTTGTCTCATGGGTGTATTCATTGTCATTTGAGTCCCATGGCCTCATTGTAAGTAGGAAGAGGCATGGTGATAGTGAAGTTCCTCAGCACTAAGACAGACACAAGGTCACCAGCACTGAAAGACATGTGCAGAGAGGCTCAGGGTCTGGGCCCCAGCTCTGTGCCTCTGGGGCTGGGTGCCTTGGTGATCACTACCAATTCCTCTGCATGGCTGCTGGCACTAGAAGCCCCATTCCCAGGTCTTACCAACAGGCAGGGGCTATCCTGAACATGAGCACTGGATCACACAAAGAGCCTAAGAATGAGGGACCATCTTTGCCTCAGGGGTCTCAGCATCTACTCCACAGTCTCAGATGGTGCCCCAGGCAATACCAGGTCTGAGGTATGACCTATGAAGAAATGATCCATAGTCAAATAGAGAACCTAGTTCAGAAGCTTCATCCACATCCTGCTCATGTATATTCAGTAAGGGGACCAGAGTTGTCTTTTCATTTAGCCCAACACTTTCCCAAACTTGCCCAATGACTATATTAGTTTCCTATCCTACCGTAACAAATTACCACGTGCACAGTGGCTTTTAAAGCAACACAAATTTATCATATACTTGTGGAGGTCAGAAGTCTATGCAGGGTCTTACAGGGCAGAAACCTAGCTTTTGACAGGGCTGAGATCCTTTTGGAAGGAAGAACTTCTTTCCTTGCCTTTTCTGGCTTCTGGAAGCTGCCCATGTGCTTGGCTTAGAGTGCTAAACCCGATCTTCAAGGCCAGTGTGCCAGGTCAGGACTTGCTCAGGATGACATCTGTCTCTCTGCTTGCTTCTGCCTCTCAGATCCTGTTCTCATTCTTTTGCCTCCCTCTTCCACATTTAAGGACCTCATGATTACAGTGAGTCCATGGGGATAATTCAGTATAATCTCTTTATTTTAAGATTACCTGATTAGTAGCCTTAATCCCATCTGCAACCTTAATTCTCCTTTGTCTTTAGTGTAACATAGTCCCCAGTCCTTGGTCCCCTTGGGATAAGGAGTGGGCATCTTTGGTGCCATTACTGTGCTGACCACAGCAGTGACATCCACTCATCCAGCCTTGCA
>RJWT010047743.1:0-11250 GCA_004365215.1 Cuniculus paca | reverse complement strand
GAGATGCAGCTACTTCCTCTGCCCTCTCTGGACCTCAGTATCCAAGCTTGTGTATTTAGGGGCTCGAGTTTGGGCTCTGTGCCTCAGAGCCAGTCTATGTGTGCACTGTCTGTCCGTCTGTCTGCCAACAGCCTGCAGGCGCCAGGAGGGGAGGCAGCAGTGGGGAGATGGGGGTGGGGAAGGAGGTAGCGTTGACAAGTTCCAATGTCTGGCTTTCCCTCCTGGAAACCCCGAGCTGGGGCTGGCCCCCCCTTCCCTTCCTGTCTCTCTCGCTCAAGCACGTCCCTCCTAAGAGCCCCTCTCTGCAGACACCCCCAGTGGAACCAAGCCCAGATTTGCTGCCAAGAAGGCCGACATTTCTTAGACTTGCCACGTTAAAGGGGCCTGCGCAGGCACGCACTCAAATCCTCCCCCCCGCAAGTCCTCCTCCTGTGCACATTCAGGCGACCCGAAATACACAAAGACACGGTTGGACACAGCAGCCACCTGTGCACACAGGAGGTAGCACGTGGAGTGCATCTGACCCCAGGCTCACAGACAAGCACAAACACGGCCACATATTCCCTCCCCCTTGCTGCACTCAGCTTCCCACAGCCTCAGCACGCGGTTTCCAGCACCCGATGCTCACAGACGCACACAACGGTCACACACAGGCCTTTGGTACAGAGAATCAAGTGCAAACCTGCAGTACAGTCTCCCTACACGGTGCCATCGGCATCACCCCCACCGCCACCGCCACCGCCCTGTGGAAATGCAGTCACGGACACACAATGCCTGTGCCGCCTGCTCCCTTGTACACACAGCCAAGTATACAGAGTCACACACAGTGTTCTCTGCATCACCACCAGTAACCACGTTTGCAGTGTCCGCTGGGCACAAAGATGCCACATGCCCACCCCCTGGACGCCCAGACGAGTAGTCCACATGGTTACACAATGTCTTCCTGGGCACCGAGGCTTGCAGTACTCCCACAGGCACGCACAATCCTGACCTCTTGTGTGCACAAAGGCAAGCCCATGCCCACCGTTCAGTCCTTATTCTCTTGTAGACTATGACGAATTCACAGAGGCTCCTGACACACCCAGACGTACACCAACTCAGGCCCACGCACCGACCCTCTGTGCATATTCAGATTCCTCATCACTGGTGCACACACTGCTACACACATTTCTCTGCACACAGCCTATGCTCAACCTCAGGACACACACAGCTCTCCCTCGTGCTAACACGCATGCATGTGCGTGCACACACACACACACAGTGATTTTTTTATGTTCACACAAGTACGAACACACAGCATGTGCACACTGAAACAAACACAGACTCACAGATTGCCCTCAACATGCTCTTACACACACACATATATGTGTGCATGTTCTCCTGGAGACAGACCCAGCTGCTTGAACCTCATTCTCAGACACTGAAACCCCCTAACCCCCAACTCCAGCCTCCTGCCACTCCCTTGGCTGGTGAGATTGGGAAAGGGCTGGGAAGGTCGGGGCTGGCCCAGCCCTTGTTCCCTCCCTCCACCGGCTGGCTTGCTCCCTCCTGGCTGGCAGAGTCAGCCAGCCCAGCCCCGGCTCCAGCAGCCCTGGCTGCTCTGGGCAAACTCTCGGCGGGTTGGTCTCGGCTGATGCCGCATCAGCAGCAGCAGCAGCAGGGGCGAGAAGGCTGCGGGCGGCTGCCAACGTGGCAGACGGCGGGCAGGGAGGCAGGAAGGAAGCTGGGCCCATTCTGCGCCCACTCACTGGGGGAGACAAAATCAAGGGGCTGGATGAGCAAGCAAGGCAGCTGGGCAAGGGGACCTTGTGCACAGCCTGGGCTCTGGGCCCACATTGGCCCTATACTTGGTGGGTGACCTTGAGCAACTTGTTCCCCCTTTCTAGTCCCATTTCCTCCTTCAGCAAATGAACAGCCTAGGCTGGACACTTCCAGCTCCATATCCTTGCATTCAATTCTGTGTAAGGAACTCACAGGAGGGAGACAGGAAAAAAATGCTTCACTTTAGTGCAGTGACCACTGACAAAATGTTTTCATTCTACAAAAGGAGTGCCATTTTATAAACAGGAAAACTGAGGTTCAGAGAGGCCAAGCAATGTAACCAAGTTTACCCAGCAAGTGAATAGCAAGATGAAATTTCTGATTCAGTCCCTAAAATGAATGCTATCCCCTTCCTCTTCCAGCTATCCCATGCCCTGTCTACCTTCTCAGTCATCCCCTCACTCCACATCTCAGCCCTGGGCCCCACCAGAGCCACCTGGATCCGCCCTGGGGAGTCAGGGTGCAAAGGCCAGACAGGCCTCCCACCAGCATTCCAGCTGCCACTGGGAACACAGCTGTCAGCAGGGCTGAGAGAGCCAAAAGCTGCCTCCTGAGCAGGCCCACATAATTGGTACATTGTCAGCTCAAAAACAGAGCTGCTGTGGGATCTTGGGCTGCCCCGGGCCTCAGTTTCTTCGTTTGGCTGGCTGTCATGCTTTGGACTAGATAATTTCCAAGGGCCCTTTTATCTTGGTGAGTCGCCTTGGGTGTGACCAAGGAAAAAGGAAAAACACAGACGCAGAAGGCAGCTGTGCCTGCACCCCCAGCCAGCCACGGCACGCCTCAGGTGTCTGAAGCTGAGAACCTGGCCTCTGTCTCACCAGCAGGCTGGGTGGCATCCGTACCCTCTCTGAGGCCCACATAAGGGAGAGTCTCCCGAAGCGTTTGCGGGGAGGATGGTGGGACAGGCAGATGGATCCAAAAAGTATGAAGGAAAGAAGGGAAGAGATGCGTGGATCACTGCTCCACAGTGTTATGGAGAAAGCAAGATGAAAAGCAGAGGGAGGCTCCCCACTACCCACCTCATTTGTTTATTGCACAGTCCCTTCCTGCAGCTTGCGCTGCCTGGCCCTATTGGCCTCTGCCTGTGGGGAGAACAAATGTGGGACAGTTACAGGAGGGTGGAGCCCATGCCAGATGGGTCCTTGGGACAATGGAGGATGCACCTGCCTGGTCTGTAGGAGTAAAGAAAGGTCTCTGGGACGAAGTGGCACAGGTATTGGGTTCAGATGTCCCAGACAAGTCAGCATGTTCACATGCGTGCCTGTGTGCTTCTGTGTGCACACACATGGGCGCATCCATAACCATTATTATTCCCATTTTGCAGGCAGGGAAATCGATGCTCAGAGGTAGAGAAACAGAGCCAGGCCTGCACCCAGGCCTGCTTGCCTACAAAGCCAGTGTTTTGTGTGCTATGCCATGCTGCCTCCCGAAGGACTGAATTGCTAATGGTGGCATTTCAGATGTAGTGACAGTGCTCTGGGAAGAGGTTCTGGACAGATGGTTCCCAACTGGGCCCCTGCCTCAGGCTAGCAGAGCAGAGGGTTGTCAGGGCAGGCGAAGCACATCCCCCTCCATTCTGCTAGTGTGTGGGATGCAGGCAGGTCCCCTCCCAAATCCTCGCCATCCCCCTCCAGCCCTTTGGCCTTGCCTGGGTGACCTGCATGAGCTCAGCTTCCCAGCAGCCCTGCGGAGGAGTCAGCCTGGGCAGAGGCTGCCTCTGCCCTTGCTGCTTGGCAGTGCCAAGGGAGGCGGGGCTGCAAAGGGGTGAAGGTGCCTTCCAGCCTCCAGATCTCCATCCTGACCCCAACTCAGGTGCCCCCAGGGTTTGCTGTAGAGGCTCAGAGTGGGATGGGTGGGATGGAGCTGGATGATACGGGCATGGTCAGACCCATCCCTGTTGCCGCAGCCTTGTTGAGCTGCCATTAACAAGTGGCCGGAGGTTGCCGTGTCTCCATGGAGACCAGACAGTCAGTGCGGCTCCGGGGTGAGGGCCGTGATTAGTGAGTGTCAGCTTTGCCAGCCCTGCTCTTCCCACCGCCCGCTGCTGGACTTGAGACAACAGGCCTGGGGTGGGGGAGGACTCTGAGGGGGCTCAAGGCCCTCACAGGAAAGGGGCACCCAGCCCCAGTCCCAGGTGCTATGTCTTTGTCTCCCCCAGTGGATCCTCAGTTCCCCTCCTCTTGTCGCCTGATTTCCTTCCCCAATCCATCTTCCACGCAGCCACCTGGGTGAGCTTTCTAAAACACGAGCTGAATCCTGACAGTGCCTATCTTAAGAATGTTCCACAGCTTCCCATACCCTAGAGGCTGAGTCCAATTCCTTATCAAGTCATTCCAGGCATTCATTCATTCATTCATTCATTTAAAATTTTTTCTTGGAACTTAGAATTGAGACCGGGAGCAATAAGGTACATCTTCAGCCCTTTTAAAATTTCAAAACAGGGTCTCACTCAATTGTCCAGGCTGGGCTCAAACTTCCTTCTGCCTCAGGGACCTCAAGTTCAAAAAATGTTCTTGAGCACCTACTATGTGCTAGGGAGGCTGCCATATATATACAGGGAAATAAGCAAGATTTCTACCTTCATGGGACTTCCAATCTAGTGAGGGGGGTTCACTGCAAACAAAAAACAAATGAAAAGATATGATTATAACACTGGGGTCTGGGAAGGAAATGAGAGAGAATTGGTAGAGAATAATTAGTAGGTGACTTCACTGAGGAGGCAACATTTTGAGAGAGTTGTAGACGTTTCCTTTCTTCCTTCCTTTGAAGTACTGGGGATTTAACTCGGGGTCTTTACATTGAGTTACATCTCCAGCCCTTTTTATAATTTTTTATTTTGATTTTGAGACAGAGTCTTGCTAAGTTGCCCAGGCTTGCAATCCTCCTGCCTCAGCCTCCCAGAGTGCTACCAGGATCACAGGCACGTATTACCATGCCCAAGTAAATTTTGAAAGTAGATGAAGATCCATCAGTGGGCAGACTCGGGGGAGGATCATTCTAGGGAGCCTGTGCCAGGGCTCCAGTCACCTGCCTCTCTGTTCTGGCCTTCTTCTCCCTCCCTGCTTCCAGTCCCCTCCTCCATGTTTCCTGCCTCTGCTAAAGGCGTAGGGCTTATCCAAAGTGAGAAAAACCTCTGAGTCATCACCCAATCTTTCTGTTCCCCAGTGCCCACCTCTCCTCAGTCTCATGTCCTGTCAACTCAATCACTGCCTCCTCTCTCCTCACTACTACTGCAGACCCCAGAACATTCACAACTGCCCCTAACAGGTGTAATCATTCTTTCCTCTGATCAGAGGTCAAGTGTCCCTGGGTGTTGGGCTCTATGCTACAGGGCCTTGTAGATACAGTCATGAGCAGGCACCCAATGTCTGCCTTCAGTCAGAGTCCAGTCAGGAGGCAGGCAGGTCTGTGAGCCCAGAGGAGAAGGAGGACATAACCTGGACACAGCTGTCCAGGAGCGTTCCAGAAGGAAGTGCTGCTCCACTGGGATCTGAAGGAGGACTAGGAGTTAGCCAGGCAAAGGGAGGGGGAAGATGTTCCAAGCAGAGAAAGGACCACGTGGGAAGGCAGGAAATAAGAGAGGTCAGAGCTGGATCTGGAGGCTGGTGGGGAGCTAGCGGGGGACTGTAACCCATGGGGAACACGCTCAGATCTGCTCCCTGACATTCGGCCTCTCCCCTTCCGGTTCACTCTCTACACTTCAGTTAGAATCATCTGTCTAAAATAGGCACAATCCTGCGCTGTCTCCCCAGTCCTTTAAAGTCCAAGCTCAGCAGTGTGACACCCAAGCCCTTGAAATGGTCTTTCCAGGCTCATTCTTACCACTCCTCCCAGCCAACTGTGTTCGGCCGCACCCAAACAGGTCATATCCTTCCACATCTCTGGGCCTTTGTCCAGGTTGTACATTCCTCCTGGAACGCCCTCCTCCACTCCAACCCTGAGAGCTTAACACAGATGTCTCCTCTTCCAGGAAGTCCTCCTGACCCTTCTTCCCCACCAAGAGTATGCTTCTCCTCTCTGCCCTGGACAATTGCACACAGCTGCTTGACTGCTAGATTTCATACAAGTATTTCATGTTTTGTTTTGTTTTTCTTTTCTTTTTTTTTTTTTTTTGTCTTTTTGAGACAGGGTCTCACTATGCAGTTCAGGCTGGTCTTGAGCTCACTTTGTAGCCCAGGCTGGTCTTGAGCTTGCAACGATTCTCTTGCCTCAGCCTCCCGAGTGCTAGGACTACAGGTGTGTGCAACCACTCCCAGCTCTTAACCATTTCATGTTAATGATGTCGTTTATTCCTCACAATCAGCCTGTAAAAATCTTATCATCATCCCCATTTTACTCAGGTGAAACTGAGACTCAGAAAGGTTAAGTGACCCCCTTAGTCCCCAAAAATAAAAAGTGGACTAGGGTGTAGCTCAAGGTAGAGTGCTTGCCTCCCATGCACAAGGCCACTGTTCAATCCATGGTGAAATAAAAACAACGACAACGACAACAACAACAACAACAACATGAAACCAAAGCACCAAACACACAAAAACCCAAAGGTAATAAGGAGACACTAGGACTTGAGCCCAGGTAGTTTGTTGTCACAGTTTACAGCCTTAATGCCCATTCCCCTACTCCACACTGCCTATAGTAAGGTTTCCTAGCTGTGTGTCTGCCTCTCCCACCAGATCAGCAGCACTTGAAAGGCAGAGTCCCGGTTTGATTCATGCAGGGTCCCCAGGGCCCAGGACACAGCTCCACACACAAGTTGAGTATGCACAAATGTATGTAGAATGAATAAATGACTCTAGGTAGAATGCTTGCTACTACCTAGGCTCATGGACAGGTTACTGAGGGTAAAGTTGCACCCTCCTCCCATCCTGAGTGGGTCTGGTCTTCATTCTGGGACAGGACTATGTCCAATCCAGCATCTGGCTCTTGGCTCAGCTCCAAAAAGGATGTGCTGGTGACCTTGGGATTTCCATCTTTTGGCTAGCAGCTCCTTTGGAATCAACTTCCACTTTGAACCTGATTTCTGCCCTTAGATGCAGCTGTGTGACACCAAGTGACTTCACCTTTCTGAGTCTGTTTCTTCATCTTCAAAATGAGCTCAAAAGTACTTGCCTCTCAGGGTTGCTGTGAAGAGAATGAACGGGCAGCCATTTCTACTATTTCCCAAGTGCCACCAATGTGCTATGCTAGGCATTGTCATTTATTCTTAATTAGCACAGCCCTTAGGCCCAGGCAATCAGGACATGCAGAGGACCTCAGCGCTTCAGAAGGCCATTCTAGCCTTCTCCACTGGTCCCTCACCATGGAGCAAGGAGTCAGAGAGGCCAAGAGGACATGCCCAGCTGTGCTCTACCCCTTCCCCCTTCTAGGCCAGCTCGGGATACCCAGGATCTTGGAATTCATAAGCTGGCTCCTAGGACCTGGGTGGGTGCTTCCTGAGTTCAGACCACACTGCCAGGGTAGGTTCATGGGCCTGAGAGGGGGCAAGGGCAGTCATCTCCAGGGCTGGGAGAACAGAGTGAACATGCAGGCAACAGAGTAAGAAGTATGTTTATTAGGCACCAGTTCATCCTTACTATCTTCACAATGCCCTGAAAGGCAGTAATTATTAGCTCTGTTTTAGAGATAAAGAGATCAATCCTGGTTCTGTGATTCACACTTATAATCCCACCTACTTGGGAGGCTGAGGCAGGAAGATTGCAAGTTCAAGGCCAGCCTGGTCAACTTAGTGAGACCCTGTTACAAAATTAAAAGTAAAAGAGGCTGGAGGTATAACTCAGTGGTAGAATGCTTGCCTAGCATACACAAAGCCCTGAGTTCAATCCCCAGTACTGAGAAGGAAGAAAAAAATAAAATATAAAAAGATGAAAGAAAGAAACTGAGGCTAGACTATAGGAATGACTCCAGATCCTGTTCATTTGACTATGTCTGAGGTGGCAGGCGATGCTTTAAATGTACACATTATACCTCTATTATCTAATTTATTATTATTATTTTTGTACCAGGAATCAAACTCAGGACTTCAAACTTGCCAGGCAGGTGCAGTGCCACTGAGCTATATCCCTGGCTCTTCTATTAGCTAATTTAATGCTCACAACAACGGTATGTAAATAATACTATCATCTCTCTCCCTTTTCAGAGGAGGAAACTAAGGCACAGAAAAGGCTGAGAGACTTGCCTAAGATTGCACGGTTCCTAAGTGGCAGAGCTGGGAGTTGAACCCTGGCTCTCAACCCAGATCTGTTGTCTGTTACTATTATAGTTAGACTTCATTCCTTAACTTGGCCAGCAATCACCCGCCACAGTCATCTAGCTAAGGAATGGGGATACAGAGAATATTCTGGGTCTCTTCTGCTTATAAAGGCAGAAAGAGGCAGAACTGTGATGAAGGCTAAAAGCATCTGAGTGGACCACGTGCAGGGAGCTAAGGGACCAGGGTCTGTCCCTCCCTGCCCTTCACCCTGTGTCCCGCAGTCCCAGGACAACCAAGCGGGGCCCTGGGGGCTGTGCACAGAGAGGCCCTCTGGCTCGCACCCATGCCCTTCTTCCCAGCCTGTGGCCTGAGAAGATGGCGCTTTCCCAGGGCTGAGGCCAGGTCTGCCCCCCTCCCCCTGCAAGGCCCAGCTGTAGGGCGGCTGCCCAAACTCCCGCCAGCCCCGCCTCTCCTACACCCAGCCAAGCTGCTGCTCTGTGGTCACCTGGACCCAATTTCCTTCTTCCTGCCTCCTCCCATCTCTGGGAAGCGCCCCTCAGCTGCCCTGCCAATTCCCAAAGGCTTCTCCCCGAGGAAGCTATCACTGTTTCCCCCACCTCCACCCCACCCCTGGGTCTCCTAGGCCGCCACTCAGAGCACTCCAGCCCCTCTCCTTTCAGCCCCACACGCAGAGAATCACTTGGACCAGCAGCCCCTTTTCTATTTGTTTCCTGGCTGAACACTGGGTCCCCCTGGCCAGACTTCGAGTTCCCTTCCCTGGGGCGGTATCACTTCATGTCATCCCCTCCACCCCCTCCATCCCTGGCAGGGTAGAGGCCAGAGCCAGAGTTGCCCTTGCCCCGGAGGCCTGGAGCCAGGGTGCCTGTTCTTCATGTACTGCGTGAGGAAACCCTGGAGGCCCACGACGGGGAAGGGACTTGTCCAAGGTCACCTAGAGGCCAGGCTAGGCCTCAGACCCAGGTCTTCTGACTCACGTTTCTAATCCTCCAGGTCCTCATTTACAGGAAGGAGACCAAACTAGCTCCTAGCAATGTATTGTCCAAATGACACGTGCTAACTCTGCCCTGAATGCCATACCCGGAAAAGCCTCTAAGAGATTATTAGTCCAATCTCCCTCCATCGACTTCCATGTCATAGATGAGCAAACTGATACCCAGAAAGCAGAAGGACCTCCTCAAGGTCAGGCAGAGCTTGGGCTAAAACTGAGATAGGATTCTGTGTCAAGTCCTCTGAAGAATTAAACATCACCAACTCATTCATTCAGTAAAGATTCGGCAGCCTGTTAATTCCAGGATTTGTGCTAGGTACTGGGAATATAAAGTCAGTCAGGCAGGCGGTCATAGCCGGAATGGACAGGAGGAGTACAGGAAATGTTTTGTGTTTTGGCCTGGGTACCAGTTACCTGGGTGCATTCAGATTGTGAAAATCCATCAAAGTATGCATTTGATATATGCAGTTTTCTGCTTGTCACCTTTTTCTTTTTTTAAGACAGTCACAAGCATTGAGTTCACAGAGTTAAACTATGGTAGAAGAGATGGGAAATTAGACAACTGACAACACAATTGTCTAATTACAACTGTGGCAAGTGCAGCATAACACTAAAGTAGAGGGTGCTAGGAATTAGGGTGTGGGAGGGCCAGATCTACCTTGGGGGTAGTCAAGGAAGGCTTCTCAAAGGAGGTGAGATCCAAGAAGAATTAGAAAGAAATGAGCAGGAATAAACCCAGTAGGTTTGATTCTCAACCCCTACCTCACACTGCACAAGACACTCATGATGAATCATGGGCCTAAATGTACCGATAACATATGAGAGGGAGTATCCTTCTGAGCTTGGGATAGGCAAAGATTTCTTAGGTATCAAAAGCACTAATCATAAAACAAGATTTATCAGGGGCATTTGAGACAGAGACACATAGTATGTGCAAAGGCCCAGAGGAAAGAAGGGGCAAAGTATGTTGGAAGAACTGAAAAAAGGCCAGATGTGAAGGCAGGGAAATGAATGAGAGAAAGTAGAAAAGGTAGGCAGGGGTCAGGCCACCCAGGGTTCTGGACTCAGGTTAGTAGTTGAGACTTCATCCCTGGGCTACTGGGCAGTCAGAGAAGGGGGTTAAGTAACGGGAGTGGCAGGAAGAGCAATTGAAGCAAAGGTAGGGGATAATGTGACCTTAACCAGGCTTTGCAAAACTTCACGATACTCCCTTCGATGTGCCCAGAACTGCAAGCTTTTGCCTATGCAACCCAGAAGATAAAAGGAAACACATCAGCCTTTTCTCTGCTCAGCAACAAGACAGGGCCAGGCTTGGATTCTGCTCCTTTGCAATCAAGATGCAGTTTTACAACTTGAAAAAAAGTCACTTAATCCAGGTGCCAGCTTGAGGTGGGGCACTGCAGGTGGGGACTCAGGCTGTGAGGCCCTGTTCCGCCAGGCCCAGCCCTGGTCTTAGAGGAGCTGGGGTGTGCCAGCTCCAACCCACGCCTCAGCTTCTGCTACAGCCCCACCCACCCCTGCTCAGCACCTGGCCTCTCCCCTCCTCTTCCCTATTTCGCTCCCTTGGGAAGAGGGAGCCTGGAGCCAGGAGTTTCCTCCACCCACTTTAGTTCCCACACAACACCAAGAGACCTGCACCAGAGCCGGGGTGGGGGGGTGGGAGGCTTCCTGGCCTTCCAGTCCAGCCGTCTCATCCCTTGGGTCCCCTCCCTCCAGGTTGCTCAGCAAAGACACTGACGGTGGAGACGCCATCCGGTCTGACCAACACCTACTGAGTACCTGCGGCACGCCAGACTCACCAGACTTGGTGCTCGAGAGCTGCTCTTCAGCTCTCCATGAACTCTGGGCCAGTGGGAGAAACAGTGCACACAGCCAACATGACAAGTGCTTTGTAGAGGTGCAGAGTGCAACTGAGGCTAGAAATCCAGACAGATTTCCCTTAGGGAACTCTGCGTGCACATCAAGGATTCTAAGAGAGAACATTTGAGCTGGGCCATAGAAATAGGGAAAATGGCCGGGAAGCAACGCTCTAAGTGGCAGAGGGAAGTACGAGAGTTATCGTGACTAGGAGGAGTGTCAGGGACCATCATTGGCATCTAAAATATTCACTTAATCGTCACCCTGACTCTATTAAACAGCCTAATTATGCCTATTTCCCAAGTGTGGTAACTAAGGTTGAGAGAGGGGACTTGATTTGTTTTCTAACTCCCACAGTTGGTAAGTGGCAGAA
>RJWT010047742.1:0-11250 GCA_004365215.1 Cuniculus paca | reverse complement strand
GTTTTGAGTTCAATCTCCAGTACTGGAAAAAAAAAGAAAAAAATTTTGAGTACTAGGACCTACGGCAGCCATAGCAGCTCCCTGCTAACTCTGATAGATTGGTAGTGGCCATTGTGAGGGATGCATTGAGAAGGACTCTGTGGATTCCCTGGATTCAGGGGGCAACACCATCCATTAGAAAACCCATAGACACAGACTGGGGAGAGGTAGCAGGAGCATCCTGCTTATTTGCCATTTACGCTCCTTGTCTCACTCTTCCTCCCATTCAATTACTCCTGAGAACTTTATCACACACCTCTGTGGTTGAGGCAGTATTGACCTATCTCCCACTATCTCCCTGATAGCCCCATTTTGCCCATACTTGACTTGACTCCAGACTTCGCTCAAGGGCTCTGGCCTCTCCAGCACCAAAACAGTAGATACTAACAGAGAAACTGCTGCTCTGCCCAGTCATTTTAAACATATTCACTAATTTATGATAGAAGGCACGTGTCAGCTCAGTCCCCCAAATTCACCTAAAACAACTGGTTCTTTTTCATTCAAAGGATTAACGGCAAGCAGATACTAAAGTGTTCTGTGTAGACAACACATAATTCATTTACATAGTGATTGGCTGTCAGGATAGTGGTGGAACACAGAGACAGCCGAGGAGATAATAAAACCAAGCAGTAGCAGGAATAACTGCGCTCAGAATATAAGTTCAGTGATCTCATTACCATGGGTGCAGTATGTGATCTTGCTTTGTCTTAAGAATTGAAGTAATATTTCACATGTGGTTTTCTTTTTTAATGTTTACAATTTCTTTTACAAGCTAAATATGTACTAATTTCTTCCATATTTTGGGCACTTTGATGGATTTTGGAGACTCAGAAGGATTAGCTTTCTAACGCTGACCTGTTAGCAGGCAGTAGGGCTGGGGTTTGAACCTACAGCATCTGACTGGAAAGCCCATGCCTTAAATGATTTATTTCATTATTTCCCATGTTAGGCAACAATGATTGCTAAAAAGAGAACAGGATGTGAATTACAAACTTATTGGTCATCTTTTGGGATGCACCTTGGAGCTCCTCCCAGAGGAGGTAATTAACCACAGGCAGAAACAAGCCTCCTCCTGGAAATAGCTGCAGTGACCGCTTACTCAGAATAAATGATTTGTAAGGGAAGAAAGACATTCTAGAGTCAAAAGCTGAAAAATCTTACATGGCATTGTAAGCTTAAGGACTTAAGAAAAATAAAAATACAGCCTTTCTGTTTAACTTGTGTACTGTAAAAGAACCTTGCTAACCTAGGCAACACAGTTGGCTAGATGCTTTCAATAACAGTGGTAATGATAGCTCCCAATTTCTACCATTAATTCAGGTGCTTGATTACATTATCTGCTTTATTCCTCCAGTGTTTGAGGTTTATAAAACCTCTATTTTTGAAAAAGTTAAAAAGTGAGAAATATTGACATTGTCTTTATGTAAATAGAAATAACTTCAATGCCTTTTATTTGTATTTTTTTTTAAATATGTTTCTCCTTGCCATTAAAATCTTCTTTAAGAAAGTGCATCAGATTTTTCATGTTCTCCCCCTAGTTCTGCACTTGGAACCTGCAGAGAGCTGTGTGATAGAGAATTCTTCATCCTGGTAGGACGGGTTTCTAAAGTGCGCAGAAGCCTGGCACATAGCCATCACTGCAGAGGACACAAGGTAGCTTTGCAGAAACTTTAACTGAATTTTCTTGCATCCTGCTGACCATGCTCACCACTGTTGGGAAGGTGCATAAAGCCACAGTGCGTCTGTTCAGCCTATTTTATTTGTTGAACATCAGGTCGAGCTATATCACATATGCCCCTTCCACAATTAACCCAACACTGTCAGATGTGGGACAAGTGCAGAGGCTCAAGAGTACTAATAACACACCCAAGGGTCAGAATCAAGATATTAAGTCAGGCTTGTGTATTGCCACCAACTACAATGGGCTATTTCTAAACCTGGAGTCATGTTACATGCAAGTTCATTTACTTGGTGGTTTTGGCAGACCAACCTACTCTATTCTCATTTTCTATTCTTTCCCAAATGAAATTTCAGGCTCTAGTGGATGTCATCACCTACTGATCTGTTGCAGATATTTGTTTCTGTTTTCATCTTGGCCTCATTTCCATCTTTGTTCTCTGTAATCTATTTCCAAGTTCTCAGTCCATCCAACTTTATTTGTTCTCCAAAGCCCAAGGGAGGAATGGAAAGGGCAAGACTTTGGAGCCAGGGAGGTACTGAGTATTGTCTCTTACATTCTTACTTATGAGTTCGGGCAACTTTGTTCACCTAATGACAATCATGTCTACTTCACGTTGTTGTAAATATTAGTAATAATTCATGTAAAGCTCAGGGAACTCTGTGTTTTGCAGGGTAGGTGCAAGGGGCCTAGAAAGAGTCAGTAAGACTTAAATGTCTTATTGCTTCCACATGAACACCTGGTGTGGATGCATGGCTGCTCCTGAGGTAGGAAAGCTGCCATGCTTTTGCACAAGGGTTTACTCGGGGGGCACTGTGGACTGGAATGAGAGTAGCTGTCTTGTGAGTCAAGGGAACAGCTCGCCTGGGCATGGAGTCATCAAGGAAGAGAGCAGAGATTTGAGGTTCCAGGAGAGGTGTTTCTGACACCTTTGAGAGAACATCTGCCTTCACCCAGGTCTGAAGCATCCCTGCTCCTGAACTCTTCAATACACAAATTGATTTATTCTCCGTCTGACCCTCTTTATAAATGTAAACCTCCTTCAGTTAGTTTTTGACACTTAAAGCCCAAATCATCCTGCCTAAAACTGATCACATGGGAAAATGACTTGGCCAATGCCACACAGTTACTTAGTTCAACAGCTGGAAATAGATTCCAGGCATTCTGCCTCCAGAAGCAAATTTGCATGTCCTTTAAGCTGACTCCCTTCTTGTTAAATATGGAGAAACTGAACATGGGGTCCTAGAGAAACCACTGAAGGTAGGAATTATCCAATATATTCATAAGAATATGGCATGTATCAAAGAGTAAGGAAGAGGTACAGACAGATAGCAGTCTGCTTATTGCTAAATTAAGGGTGCACTCTCACCGTTTTCTATCCTCAGCCCTGGGGAGAAACACAGAGCATCAGGCTTCTCACTGGCAATGAGGTTTGACAAAACCATCCTGATTTGAGGGTATATACTTTCTTGCCTAATTCTTAATTTTTTTTTAAATAAAAAAGACAGTAGTCCTAATCATAATTGTAGAATGCAAAATAATTCCCAATAAATGTAGCACCTTATAATTAAAATACAGATAGAGATATGTATTTTATTTCTTATATTTATGCTTTATATTTATACCACATATAAATTTTCCTATCTACTCATCTTCCTGATAGCAGGTTGGTAATACTTAATGCTAATCTTAGACAGGATCACTGATACTCAACTGGGGCACTTTTGCTCCCTTGAGGGAATCTGACAATGCCTATTTTGTTTGTGACAATAGGGGGAGGGTAGGAAGGCATGAAAATGATTAGTGGTCAGAGAGATTTTAAACATTGTGCAATTCACATGTCAATAATGCCTCACATGTCAATAGTGTTGAGGTTCAGAAATCCTGGGTTAACATGTGTTATGGCTTACATAAGAACATTTTAGGTTGCATTGTCAACTTTTAAGTAGCTATTTCCCCCGATTTGTAAGAAGTGGGTAGAGAGAAGTGAAAAACTCAATTTATAATGAATCCCTTTCTTCTACTCAAGAAAATGTCAAATAAACTTACATTACAGTGGAGGAATTGAAGTTAAAGAAAGGCAACATTTGCCCAAAGCTAGGTTAATGAGTCACTGGGGGAAGTAACAGTTTGCCTTTCTCCAGAGACGGGGAGGCTCTGGTTGTAGAGAGAGTTAGGAAGCCTTTACAGAGGGAAGAGAGTCAAGGGACCAAGTCCCCACCCAGTTTTAGGCTATTTAACCTCATCTGAGAGTTTTCACCATGACCTCTATGTCTTCCCAATGAAGCGGTATCATCTCTACTCCACTTCCTCTCATGTGAAGTTTTTATTTTTACACCAGAAGGCCTGATTGCTCCCTTCACTCACACTTCAGTGAACTCACTAAAGCCCAGTTAAGCATTTTCTTGAAAACAAATCATTTTTAGATGGCCCTGGCAAACCCATTCTGATTGTGCGTGAGCTATTATACATAATTTATCGGGAGGGTGGCATGTGGTTGGACTTGGCCCAGTTAAAGGGCCTGATGTAGGAGCTCGAGCTGAACTGTTTCACAGTTTGGTTCTGTACATTTGGGTGTCATTACTATAGCTCACCAATAGCTCTCATGTTTATATTGCACATCCTCCTGGCGGCATTGCCCTCTGGAAGGTGTCAAATATAGATCACACTATAGATGGAGAATATACTTTTGAAATAATACTATTTTATCACTTTCTAGTGCCAGCCCTTTTATACTCATGAAACAAACAGAAGTGAATCTGCAGGTTCTTTTTGTGAGGACACAAACCCACTTTACCTGCAGTGACACAAATGCCTACCAGCAGGCAATGGCTCCTCAAACACCTACTGCCCAGAAATTCTTCTTGCTTGACACATGCACTCTAATTAATGGCAATCTCCAGCTCCCTTAGTTGATACTATGATGATTTTGGTATTGTCTATGTGGTTGTATAGATAGTATTCTCCAGCTGTTTCTGTGGTAATCACCATGCGGCTATTGAACACTTGATATGTGACTAGTGCAATGGCGGTACACATTTTTAATTTTATTGACTTTTAAGTGACTTAAATTTAAACAGCTCACAGAGCTAGTGACTACCAAGTTGGATAGTACAGGCCAGGCTACAGGCTGCTACACTTTGGATCGTAAGTGTCCCCTGAAGGACTACATATTAAAGACTTGGTGCCATCTTGTTGTTGGGTGGTGGTGGTAGTAGGGAATAATCTGATATCATTAGGTCATTGCAGCTGTGTGCTTGAAGGGTATTGTGAGACTCTGGTCTCTTACTGTTTCTCTTTTGCTTCCCATCAATGAGATGAGTGACTTTGCTCTATCACATGCTTCCCCCAGGACCTGTTGCCTCACCATTGCCCCAGATCAAGGGAGCTAATGGATGATGGACTGATACCTCTCAAGCTATGAGCCAAAACGTACTTTCCTCTTTGAGTTGACTACCTCGAATATTTGAAATAGATGTAGAAAGCTATTTAACATACTAGGATCACTGGTATCCCTTCCTCCTGTATTTCTGTCCATACAAGTCAACATATTTGCAAATGCACAGATTTGCTGATAGCATGAGGAAATTCAACTTGTCTCAACTCTTCCCAGACAACTCATTCTTCCCAGACAACTCACTGCTTATGTGACACAGTTCTAATTTTTGCATAGTAATTATCTCTTGCCAGACTCCCTTGTTACCTATACTCTAACCACAACAGAGCAACTGTACTATGGAATATATAGTTTTTCTTCCTTAAATCCCTTCCTTTTCACAAAAGGTACGTCCTTCTCCTTGGTGGCCTCAAATTTCTCATGAAAACTTCCTTAATTTCTCTGCTATGCACTATATACTTTATAAGTCTTTTCTGACCATATACCTTACCGTCATCCAGTGCATACTTCTATCACTGTTGTTGTAGTACGTTAGCATGTATATGTCTAACCGACTAGTTCATTCACAAGGCCATGAGTGCCCTTGGGGAGAGGCTGTGGTTGTTATATCTTTGTATCCTAACACAGAGCCTATACATAATAAATACCACTGGGATTGATTGATGATAATTCCTTGCTCTCCAAACATATTGGATGTATATCAACAGTCTTGGCATTGACTTTGTAGTTAGCTCCTGTGGCTATTTGTGTTAGATTTTAGGTGCTTCTTATGTGTATGTATCTTGCTGAAAACAATTGATTTTGATTTTAAATGTATTTTTTTAAATGAAGTATCTTAGAATATTAGGTTACTACTTCAGTTGGTGCTCAAATGAAGGTTAGTGGTCTGCTACACCCTTGGAGGAAAAACTCCTAAGATTTATTCAGAGCGAATATGCTGGACTCCTATGTAGCACTTTTATAAGGGATTTTCAGCAACGGTGGTATAAGCACATTCTTGGTTTCCTGGCTCATCTTCAGACTTTAGAACCTAACCCCGGGGTTAGATGAAAGCTTCCTGCCCTAGGGAACCCATGATCCACAACAGAAGATGAAAATGATAAAATGTGTGTGCAATGCCATCACTTACTGAGTTGTCTCTGTGCTAATTAACAGGACAAAACTACTCTGCACTACATCCCAGCCCTCCCAAAACTTGGTGTATACTGTTACTGTCAAAAGGGCTTCCTGTGGGGGAAACTTCTAGTGAAAGGTTTAAAGAAACTCTATACCCAAGTTGAAGCTTAATTTTTGGAGGGCTCATTTGGAAAATATTTTGCTTGATCCAAGAGAACCTGTCTTACTCATTTTTTATGTCTACTTCTTGCAGTTCTTGGCATATGGAAACAATGCTATTGCCAGTTGCTAAGACTAATTAAGCTCTGATGATAGATAAGGCATTATTTCTCAGCCCTTTACACGTATTCTTCTATTAAATATCACAGAAGAGTTTCTGGGTCAATAATATTATCTCAATTTAAAAATGAGGAAACTAAACTTCACAGAGAAAATGTTGGGCTAGAGGAAGATTTTGAACTTAGGAATTCTGGCTCCAGAGCTCTCGTATACCAAATAGGATATGATCATGGAATTTAATTAACCTTTAAAAAGAAAAGTACCAATTACTGATAATGATAACTTGATTGACATTGGGACCAAACTAAAGTTTGTATCTTGGTTCTGCTACTCTTCTACTGGTTGACTTTGCTCAAGTCACCTAACTTCTGTATGTGTTCAGCTATTTGATAAACAAACTGTGTATAAATATTTTTCAATTGTTATTACAAGGATGAAAGACATTTATATAAACTTTCTGAAGTAAATGACAAGTTTCATTGTTATGCATAAAAAGGGTAAGAGGGGGGAGTCCCACTCTTCTTTCAGGATATATGAAAGTACATTGCAAATGTTAAAGTGCTCTACAAATGGTAATGGCTTTCATTCCCATTATTGGGAACCTTCTTTTTCAAAGGCTTTGTCTGCAGATAGCAAACAGTTCTCAACTGTAAGTCAGTGTTTTGCTATGTGCTTTAGGGACAGAAAAGATAAAACACAAGCTCTAGGCAACAGACACATGAACTATTTAATCTCTTTGCTGCACACATGGGCCGCCTGCCTATTCTTCATAGAATGGTTCTTAATAAAATGCTAAAGATTAGATGACTTGAGAGTCTACCCACCAATAGACAATAAAAAGACTGCAAAAACATCTCCCGAACATATAGAAAGACTTTCAAAATTCTCAGACATTATGGATCCCATGCTACAGGGAAAAGGACTAATATTCACTAAAATTTCTTGAATAAGCATATGCTTAGCATATTTCATGGTTGGGAATTTATGTAATCCTTCCATCAATACTACCTGGCAGGCACTATTATCATCCCTATCTTATACAAGAGTAGACTGAGGCTTTCAGAGATCAAAGAATTGATAAAGGTCATAGAGTAAGTAATGGACGAAGTCAAGATACTAACTCAAATCTCTCTGATTAGGCACTGAATAGCCACTAAGAGTCATTTCAATGCTAGAGATGCAGAGAGAAGAGTAATTCCATTTGGTTAAAGGCAGGAAGGCTGAGTAGATGGGAAAGCAGCATAAAGGTGACCAATCTGTAACAAGTTCTTGTCTTTAGTTTTAGATTTCTGGGTTCCAACTGTTACTCTGTGTACCTGGCAAGTATGAAGATCCATCACTTGGCAAGCTTACAGAGGAGGTTGTGTCCTAGGAGAAATTTGCAACCTGACTTGCCCCTTCATGTTCTCTAACTCTGGTTTATTTTTTCATGAAGATCAAAATGAACCTGGAAATTTCTCTCCACATGCTCTGCAGTCAGGAGCTGGTGGGTACTTTTCTCTGAAGGCTCATGCAGAATTATGCATCAATTCAGACAGCTGGAGATCTGATAAAATGACCTCAGGGGCAAGAGGAAGCATTAAGAGAAAAGGAGGAGCTCTTCCACAATGGGATGCATGACAATCGTGTCAGGTTCATGCACAATCATGCGGTTCCTCAACCTCTAGACTGGGCAGGAAGTGACTGATTTGTATCTGAAATAGCACTTTGCTCTGATGCATTGAAAAGATGTAAACAGTGAGAGGTTCTGGAGATTTTTCACAATGCCCATGTAGCCTAGAGATTTGCTGGGCTACAAAAGATATCTTAGCTCAGCTCATAGCAAGTTGTGTGTGTGTGTGTGTCTGCATATATGTGTACTGATGCCTGTACACATACACACATAAAATTGATCAGTCAGCGAAATTAATATGCACCCACAGGGCACCGTTGGCCAAGTCTCTATTTTCATAAATAATGCCTGCCTTGCCTTTTACAAGCCTGTTTGAAGACCTGCAGTGCATCCTGGCTACAATTCAAAGCCCCTCTAATGAAAGTACCTTCACTGTCAGCAATGTTAATGTCACTTTAAAGAGTGTGAAATGTTGCTAAATGTGTCAGGAAACAATTAGATAACATAAAGAGGCATGTTTTCTCAGTGCACAGAGAAATATATTATGCAGGCAGGAGATAAACGCAAAGTTTTCTGAGCTCAAGCATATTCAGCACTCTCCCTCCCTCTCTCTTTTTAATCCAACAGAGAAATTGTTTGGCAAGAGTAAGCCCTGTTTCAAATACTTGGAGAAGGGAGAAAGGCCTGCTTTGCCACTGACTGCTGTTGCTTGAGCCCTGTGCTATGAGGCTCAGCGAGATACAAACAGTCTTCCACTCAAATTAAATGTGTGCCCTCCTAATTAGCATTATAAATATAGGTTTCTCTGAGCCAGAGTTGATAAAATTACAGTGCTGGACTGGAAGGGACCCGGCAGCTCTCCCATGCTGAAACAATGGCCACAGCATTTGCATGGTCAGAACAATGCCTGAAGAGCCTGCCCCTATCTTCAGAGGTCAGCCTTAGAAGGAAGGTAAATGCCAAATGGGCTGACATTAGGACAGGCATCCGAGTCCAGATGCAATCTGTCCTTTGAATGTGACAATGTAAGGCTTGGCTCTTAAGCTCTGGGGAGAGCAGTTCTCACTGCAAATCTTCTTTGTAGAGTTTTTGTCATCTCTGCCACCTGTGGGGTTCCAAACGGGTCCTCAAAGCTACAGAGAAAGGCTGAGCAAATCCAGTTTCTCTCTGGTCCCCACACCCAGCACTGCATTCCGTGGTCCTGAAACATCAATAAACACTTTTGATCTTTGTCTGGGGACACCCCCTACAAACCCTGCACCCTGACCTTGAGATGCATTTGCCTATCCCGTGGGGAGGAGGTTAAATCAGGGGAGGGACCTGAAGGAGGGAGAAAGCAGGGAGGGAATAAACAAGAGACATGGAAAAGACGCAACAGGTACAGCTACCTAGTGATTGTCAGGGGCTGTGAAAGAGAAAGGATTTGTTTTGACATTGTTTTCAAGTAATCATAGTTGCCAAGCAAGAAGCAGCTACCAACTGGGGTTGAAATGCTGGGAGACCCAAGGTGAGCGAGAAAGCTGCATGTCAGGCGATGCGATGATGTGCCACTGCAGTCAGGTGGAAGCTGGTTCGTGTGGGCAACTAGTAAACCCCATCACAGCTGAAGCGATGTGACTGAAGTGCCAGCGTCAGTTAACACAAGCAAAAGAAAATGCTCAGGCTTTTCCTTGTCTTCTGCCACACTGCATAGATGCAGAACAAAGACAATCATGGCTAGAAGCTCGCACATGTTTCACAATTTACGGAGTTCTGCTATGATACGTAAAGCTTAGAAGCTGGGGCTAAGGTTGACATACTGACTGCCCCCTTTGCTACACTTCTACTTAGACTACTTTTCTAGCTATCAGGTGATCATTTCTAGTTTACCAAAGATCACAGAATGATCTAGAGAAAGTGAAAGTTATGGATAAACTCTTGAAAATAAGCTTTAAAAGGAACAAAGGTAACATTGTATGACCAAACACTTTCACTTTGCTAATGACAAAGCTGTGGTTCAGAAAAAGAATATGACTTTTTTTTCAGACCACACAGCAAATTAGTGACCTGAGTCCAAGGCTCTGTACACTCAATAACACTCTTCTGCAAGCTGAGGGAAAAGCAGAAAACCCAAAGCTCAAATTAGGAAGAAGAAAGCCTGGTTTTACAGCAGATTATATCAGTGGACTATCCTTCTAATGCATAATGTATAAAATACTTCCTTCACACAAATCCCCCACATATATATAATATTAGACTATTATTTTTTGAACTATGTACTTTGAAACTACATTTTCTCAACATGTAAACACATGATTCATGCAAGAAAAATGCTGTGATCAAGTAGTTCCTGCAGCATGAGACGGAAGGAAAGCATGCACAAGCCATAGGAAAGAGACTCCCAGTGCACTGCCTGATGGGATGAACACATCGGCAGGGCCTGGTTCATCCCACTCCAGTCTGCATCTTTAGATTGAGATGCCGAGTTGCTCAGGGGAGGAAACCAATATGGATGTGGACACTAGAAATAAGATTAAAGGCCGAACAGTTCTTGAACTCATGAAAGAGGAAAAGAGAGTTATACAAGTTCTCAAATAATTGAACCATGAGCCAAGGAGAAGGCATGGACTTTTACAAGTCAGTTAAGGTGTCAGCACTATGAACAATAAAAGTTAGTATACAGGAGGCACATTCAGCTCCATATATATTGCATTTACCCATGCCTCTCCTTTATGTGCTTTCTTCTTGTATTATGGTTCCCTCGCCTTGTGCTCTAGTCTTCTTTCTAGAGTGCAATTTACCCTTTCATTCATAATCTCTGCACACACTTATTGAATAACTACTGCATTTCAGTATTTCAAGCTGTCTTCTAGGCTGGAGAACTGCTCTAGGTGGCTGCTGAATGCGTATCTTTGTTGTTTTTAATCATCCCATCTTCCAAAGCATCCCCCAAAGTGTGCACAGGAGGTGATTAATAAATATTTGTTGACAAAATGGACACATTGGCAAAGAGCTTTCTAACAATAGCTGCTCAACATCAGAACCAGTATGCTTGTAAGTTCCTCATAACAGGAATTATTTTAGCAGTTCTGAGCAGACCTGGTCAGCAGAGCCACAGACAATGTTTTGACATTCAATGAGGCTTGTCAG
>RJWT010047741.1:0-11262 GCA_004365215.1 Cuniculus paca | reverse complement strand
AATCTCCCCCAACACTTTCATATGTTCCAGATTGAGGGATTCTGGAAAAAGATTGGATCATGGGGATGCAATACTCATCAGTGTATTCACCAATTGATGAATTCATTGCTTATGTGCTTTAAGAAGGCGGAACCTGGTTGGAGGAGGTAGGTCACTAAGGATCTGACCTGGAAGGTTATATTCTTATCCTTGGCTCCTCCCTTCTCTCTCTGCTTCCTGAATGTCATGATGTAGTCATGTCGTGATTGTAGTCAGCCAACCATGGACTAAACCCTCTGAAATCATGAGCCAAATAAACCTTTCCTTCTTTAAGTTGTAGGTATTAGGTATTTTGTCCCAGTGATAAGAAAGTGACTAATTCAGTGGCCCAAGCCAGAGGGTTTTGTAGCTTCTCTGTTTGGTTGTAACTGAAACTGTCCATGAAAACCAGAAGAGCTCATTACCAATGACCCACTGTGGGTGGGTTTATAACTACTCTTGTTACTGTCACATTACTGTTCACTTCAGAGTCCTGGGGGCAAGGGTGTGAACACACTATTGTGAAGAATGTAGAATCCTTCATGTTTGCCCAATAAGGAAACTTTGACTCAGAAAGTGGAATGATTTTTCTCAGAGTTCCTTAATTGCAGAGTGTGCCATCATCCTCAGAATGTTAGCATCTCAGAATTAAAAAGAATTACCTATACTCTCAGTAAACCAAACTTTGTCCCATAAAGGACCAAAGTGACTCTTGAAAATGTAATCATCTGTGCCTCATCAGCATTCATACAACTTCACATTCACATAGCTCTCCTAATGAAGACCACTGTTATCATCTTTGGGGTATCATTCATTAAAAGACAGAAAAAGGTAGATTTCATGTTTCTGAAAACAGGCTGAAACATAAAGACATGAAGAGGGAAAATAATTTTTATAATTTTTTTCCAAATTCGAACTATGCAAATCAAATATTCCTTTAAGAGAACATTGGACCTATCTCATTTGTATCTAGTATCCTGCAAGCAGATGCAGTTTCTTTGTTATAAAAGTAATATCTACCGTTTTATGGATAGAAATGTAATCAAGTGGGCACATTCATTATTGGCTCATAACAGATTGCAACAATTGAGCCCTACACCATTGAAAGGAAGTTTAATGGTAATTTGGTCCCAGTTAACTCTCTGGGGCTGGCTGTGGACTGACTGGTGTGATGGACAAGACCAGCAAAAAATGATCATTGTGTAAACCCTGAGTGCCCACTTGCAACAACCATCATCTTGTCAGGAATCACCCCAGCTTTCAGAATCTCCAGGCCCCTGTGTGTAGAATACTGGGAATGCCACTCACATTCTTCACTAGCCAGAAGAGATGTTTCTGCATGGAAGTGGCATTTACATGAAATAGTGTGTGAACCGTTCCTCATGGAGCCTTGAAAATCAGTGGCCCAGACGTGGAGATAATCATTAGTGTGAGAAAGGACTTGGTGGTCACCTATTTCCCCATTTGTACATTGTTCTGTACATTTTCACAAGAAGAATGGAGGTAGTTGCTTCCGTGATTCTAATTGCTTTCCTGACCTGCTTATTTCTCTCCAAACCCATCTTTTACTCTCCCTCATTTATACTGAGCTCTTTTGTCATTTCTTCAGTGGGCCAGAGTCTTTTCAAAAGCCATGAGGACTATACCCTTTCCTGGAATGCCCTATTCTTTCTCATTTCCTGAATATCTCCTATGTCTTCTGCAGCAATCAACAGGATATTACCACTTGGACTCTCATAAGTGAAGTCACATAAGCCTCAACTCCAATCAAAGAACGACAAAGATTTGTTACCTATAAAATAATAAATTGCAAAATAAGGGTACTGAAGTTCCTCAAAAATGTTACCAAAGATGGTTTTCTTGCTATTGTTTCTCTCCTCTCAGCATGCATGGTAATAGACGCCTGACAGAGGTGTTGGCAAAACATGTGGTAACAATAACATCCAGAGGAAGAAAAGGTCATCTGTCCCATGAGTGTCTCTCTTTAAAAGTGAGGACATATTTTGCAGAATCCTCCATCAGACTTTCTCTCAATTCTTGGTGACCACCATTGTGGAAATAACCCATGCCTAATCAATCACCAGCAAGAGGAGGATTGCAGTGATTGGATTAGTAGGGCATAGATTGTAAGAAGAGAATTGGGTCCACCAGAAAAGAGGATGATATGGAGCTGGCAACCAATACTATTTTCTGCAACTCTCTCCCCCGTGCTGCTTTAGGCAACATAGCGAGCCACTGCTCCCCATTATTTCTTATATCAGAAATCTGAGCTTTCTATTGGTTATTTGCCTATACATCAGCCCTGTAATCTTTGAGCTTCTTAAAATTAGACATAATGGCTTATTCATCATTGTATCCCAGAATCTAGTCTAGGTTGGTAACTTACGGAAGGATGAATGGATGGATGGATGGATGGATGGATGGATGAGTGGGTGGAAGAAAGCATAGATAAACAATAATCCTCCAATGTAAGTATTTTTTTTCTCATTCTACATTGATGCAACAAGTCTCCAAAAAGTTAAAGACCCCTCCACCATCACATGCAAACAAGCAGAACCAGCACTTAAACTTCAGAGATTCTGGCTCCACGTGGGATGTTGAATACAATAGAAATGAGAGAAAGAAGGCCAGAATATTAAATAACCTGTCCAGGGTCCATAGTAGCAACACTGGGAAGTTTTAGAAATAATTTATTGAAAACCATGCCTTCCCATGAGCCAGGGGCAGCCACCAAGGGGAATGGGAAAAGAATCAAAAAGCCAAACCACATCTTCCCATAAGCCAGCTAGTACATGGGCTGGGAGACAAGAAAAGCAACACTCCCCTCAGCCCCAACTCCCCCACCATCTCCACCCATGGTAAGCAATGGGCTGATTCAGGGAATGTCAGGCTGAGATGATAGACACTGAAGTAAAATAAATAACTTAATGCTTATACTGTTTGTTTGACTTTGCAGGCCTAAAGCTGGTAGTTTGTGCATCTATTTGGAGAGTAACAACATGCATTATAGCAACTGTGAGGAATTCCCTTCTGTCTTGTTTTTGAAATCCAATGTTTTGTTCCATTTTATTGTTTTGTTTTATTTCTGTATCTGGTAACCTGAGCAACTATTTTGAAGATAACAATATGCACTATAATAATCATTGTTAAATTCCTATCATCTTGTTTGGAAAACCTATGTAGCTATTGTTTTGCTGTTGTTGTTGTTGTTGCTGCTGTCATTTTGCTTTAGTTGTTTTTTGTGTTTGTTTTGCTTCTTGATTTTTCTGTTTTTTCTGTTTTCCCTTTAAAATAAAAAAAGAGATAATTTATTAACCTTCCCAAGGACTGTAGACACACAAACATAATCCTAAGATTTTTTTTTACCTAACTCAAATCTTACTCTGCTTTCAGCTTTTTTTCATTCCAAAAACATTTATGTAACAAATGGATCCCAATCTTTTGAGGATTCAGTTTGCAATCCTGACAAATTAAGGACCCTGAAGAATCAATTATTTTGACTTATCTCCCAGGCTGAAGGAGAGGGAGTCCTATATTTCTGGAACTTGGGCTTTGAAACCTCTTGAAAGCATTACAGAAAAGCCAAGGGAATTAGACAATAAGGATTCTTTCAAAACAGTAGGATTTAAAGGATCTTATTACCTACTTTATAATCTTACCTTAAGGCTATAGAATGTATTAATTGGAGCAGAGATATCCAAATGGGAACAACTACTGTAAGTCATCTATATTGTTGAAGTCTGTCTTTTATCACTTTAATTTGTTACAGTGCCTCAACCCTCAGCATCTCTCAGATAAAACTATCCAACTCCTAATTCCCTGGTGAATTTTTTTTTCTCAGCACAAAGAAGTAAAGAAAGAAAGGAAGGAAGGAAAAGTGAGGCCAAGAGAATCGATGTCACTTCAAAGCCCATTTCCTGCCTTGACAGTGGTTGGTCCTTTTCAAGGAAAGTGGAATGAAAAACAGAGCAGGCAGGCTCCAATCAACCCAAGTATCTCCAGAGGAAGCTTATGTGTGGCCTGCTTCCCAGCACCCTGTCTTACCAGAAATAGCATACTTCTTCTCTGCAGATAGTGTGAAATGTGTTAAAATAAGTTGCAACAACTGACAACTCCTCTGCCATAGTTTGGATCTGGAATGTTCCCCCCAAAAGGTCATGGTTAAAAGGTTTAATGCCAAGTTCAGAATTATTGGGAGAAAATAGAACTTTTAAAAAGTGGAGTCTGATGAGAAGTTCTAGGTAACTGGGGTTGTGTTGTTAAAGAGAACATGAAGTCCTACTTGTTCCTTTTTTTTTTCTAGCCATGAGATGAGCAGTACTGTTCCCACCATGAGGTGCTGTCTCACCACAGACCCAAAGTAATGAAGCCAATTGTTTGTGGACTGATACTTCCAAAAAAGCCCTTCCTTTTTGTACATTGATTGTCTCAGGCATTTTGTTACAGTAATGGAAAGCTGACTAAATGTCCTCCTATAAATGAGAATAAGATGAGCTCATTGTATCCTGTTTCCTGAGTAGCCCCAGAAACCATCTTCATGTCAATAATGTGTTTTGCAGTGGGATTGGGAAGATAGTGCCACCTCGGTTGTCAAAAAGCTCCAAGCTCCAATTTTCCACTACTTGAACAGCAAAGTTCAATAAAAACCTGCTTGGTGTTTAGGACTTGAAACAAAAATCTGACTTGAAAAAAACATGTTTAGCTGAGAGTGACTTGCTGTAGACACAAAGAAGTGTCAAGACAACACATAGGTCCCTGGGGTTGTGCTGTCAAAGGAGAATGTGAATCCCTATCTCTCGCCCAGTCAACGTATAATGCTTGGGTTAGGGCATTAAGACATTTGTCATTGTGTCTTTGTGCGTGTGTGTGTGCGTGCTTCATTTGTGTAAAATACCATAACCAAAGAAAGCTAATGATAGCAGCAGTAATCCTAAGAGGAAAACTGTGAGAACTATGATAGAGTTAAAGAAAGAAATTACTGCAAAATTTGTTAAAATCCTACAAAAAAATGAATTTGTAAGCGTGATTTTTGGAGCATCAGAATTATTTGGTTCCATTATTTGGTTTTTCATTAGTTCTTATGGAGAAAATATGTTCAGTTCTCAAAGCTTTTGGCATTTGAACATGAATTTGGAACAAACTGAGTTCGACAATTGAGACATCACTGTACTTATATTTTTCCAATAGTAATAATTGTTGGCAAATTGGCATAATCCCATAGAAACCAGAAGAAAAGGATGCATCCATCTTTAAAAAGAGAGGAAAAAACTAAAATCAACTCCTATTATGGAAAAATTGGTCTTGGGATAATTTCCTTTACCAAATTTTTAAAATGTCAGAGGACTTTAAGGTAGAAGATCTTTGTTTTCTGTTTGTTTGTTTGTTTGTTTGTTTGTTTTTCCATAAATGCTACCACTCTGAGGGCATTTCAGGATGATATAATACTTTTCATATTGAGACCCTTGAATAAATTTGCTTAGAAGCTTGTTATATATACATATTTCTGGGTGTCTCTTTCAGATCTACTGACTCCAAATCTCTGAAGGGTAGGAATACAAATGGGAAGTGTTTGTATATCCTTGAGAGGTTCTTGTGAATGTTCAATTTTTAAAGACGACTGGCATAGTAAAAGGATTCATGGCTACGCAATAAGAAAGAACAGGGTTTAGATCTCGGCACCATTGTAAACTTAATAAATGAGGGTAATCAAATTCTCGCAGGAAATGGAACACATTTAATATTTCCTGATTTAATTAGATGAACAGAAGTTATATCTGAAGATCACTGACTTCAGAATGTCTATTTCACAGAGATTTTATAGATTATCACTAAACAAGTTTATTTAATAAAGAGTTCACTACCTTTTTCAGACAAGGTTATGCCCAATGGAAAAATCCAAAATAAGTTTTTGTTTCTGTCTTTCTCAATTCCTGTCATTTTGTCATAACTTGGGAGTTAGCAGTCCCTTTGATTCTCACCAGTTCTCAATATGTCTGCGTGTAATGGTCCAGAATTCTAGCTCTCAGTTAAAAGATGACTTGGATTCAGACAGCCAGGCTCTCTGATTACTCTGACACAATTTTGACAAATCTTAAATTTAGAAGCAGCCAAAGAGTTGACACCAGAAAGCCTGGGATTTGGACATGAGCTTCTCTGATTGGTGAGGACATTGGAGTGCTTCTCCTGAGTTTAACTGACATCCAGAAGACAGGGAAATCCCACACATCTGATGGTGAATTAGGTTGAAGAATGGATTTGTCTGTTCCTTAAGATTTCTTTGATCAAAATAATAGAAACCAACTTGAGCAAATTTAAGGAGATGATGTTGCTGATGATAATGGTGAAGATGATGCTGGTGGTGGTAATGGTGATGATGGAGATGAAGATGACAGCACAGAAGAATTTTAGAAAATCCAATGACAAGCTGAGTGACTAAACCAATAGGAGGAACAAGAATCCAAGGCTGAGTCTGAGTCTTCCTTAAGAAGAACTAATTGATCTTTGTTCTAGAATCTTGATTTTATTTGACTCAGTTCCCAACATCTGCTCCTGACAGATGTCCTACCATTGGCCCCCCTACAGTCACTTGTCTTCTGGATCACAATACCATGGCAGCAGGAAAACTGCCTAATGGAAGTGTTGTCCCTGAGAGTGAATGACCAGTCTCCCAAAGCCATCCTAGGGAACCCCATTGGTATTTACCATAGTCTAAAGCAACAACAACAAAATCAAGTGGAATGGGATATAACCTCCAAGTGGATGGGAAGCTTGCTAAGGCTAGGTTGAATCTATACCTCATTCATCTTTCTAATACCTCCCATCAGGGTTCAGTTGCTAAGATAACTGATTTTGGACTCAGCCTGCCTGAGCTTTGATTGTCCATCCCTTTGTCATTTGCTGTGGGCATGTCTCTTAACTCTCAATTTCCATAGACTCATTTATAAAATAAGGATGATGCTCATACATCTTCCTAAGTTTCAGCAAAGATGAAACCTATGTACCAGCTAACAGCACCAACAGGCTGAGAGAATCCAGCATCTCCCGAGCACTACTGGGAAAACTGTTGATCACAACCCAGATAGGAGGGTTCCCAGAGACTGAACACTGCTCCTGGGGAAAATACAGAGTTAGACTCTTGCAAGCCTCTGATCACAAGATTGTTCATGAACTGATCAATATGCTACCTCACTTTATGTGTGTTTCTGTTTAAGTCTCTTAATTAATGTGTGTTGTTGATTCATAACATTAAACTCATGGCCAACAGTGATACAGCTGATTCCTTAATGAAGTTCATCTAACATACATATTTTCTCTCTAAGGTGTTTAGGAACAAGAGACATCACCTCAGTACTATGCCTAGGGTTCATTTTACATAGTAAAATAGGCACCAGAGAAAAGCACAAAAGCTTGGCCTTAAATTAACCATAAGAAAGAAACTTGTGTATAGGGTAAAGTGAAGCAGGAGGCTAGAGTCACCTTGTTTGACCTCGGCAGTCGGCATATATGTTAGGCAACTTAAATTTTTTGCAGTTCTGTGCATTGCCCACAAAGGGCCTTGAACGAGACATGAGTATTGATTTTGTGGTTGCAAATAAGTTTCAAGGAGTGAGAAAATTCACAGGTACAAAATTTGCTAAGTACGGTATGAGGACTGACTGTAGCTTCTTTGCTGGCTAGCTAGCCTTGAATATGACAGACATCCAAGTCTATTTCCTCATTTCCCCTCCCTCCCATCTCTCCCTAGCCTCAGATCCCCTTCTGATCTCCACAAAGTCTACCTCCCTGTCACCTATCATCTATATTTTATTTTTTTCTTTAAATGTTTAATAATTTGAGTTTCTCATATAAGAGGAACCATGCAGCCTTCTGGGCCTGACTTATTTCACTTTATGTTCTCAAGGTGCATCCACTTCCCTACAAATGACTCAAATGTATCATTCTTTCTGGCTTTGTAGTATTCCATTTTGTATGCATAAGTGGGGCTACCATCAGCCTTTTTTCTGGGTTGCAGTGGGGGGCAGGAAATGCAGGAAACCAAGGCGAAGACTGCTGTGTGAAGCAGAATCAGAAGACACCCATTCCCTTCACTCTGGATTCGGGCTTTTTCATTGATTATCTTCATGCTACACAACTGCTAGGAAGTCTCTGTGAGGCTAAGTGAATGCTCTACCACACAGAATAAAAGCATTCAGCCCAAGATATTTAGAGAGCAGGACTTATTTTTAATTCTTCCCAACCTGGTACTACAGGAACTGCTATAAAAAAATGACTTAGTCGTCTTTGTTCTTTTCTTCTACTCACCCTGTCAATTCCCCTTCCCTCAGCCCAGGGAGATCCTCTTACACAGAGCCAGAAGCAGCCGATCGGTCTAGACCAGGTGAGCATCATCACACAGCAAGCCCGCAGGTGGGGAGTTCACAGAGTCAAGTGCAGGCATTGAATCCCACCGTGTTCCTGCGCTGAAGTCATCTTCATCTCCCCACTTGTTCCAGGCCATTCATTCACCAAATAGACAAATACCTGCATTTTTGTAGATAAAATGCATGCACAAGGAGCCATTTCCAAAGATAGATGACTGTCCTCTTTCCTTCAGCAAAGTTTAAAAAGGTAAAAATTATCATATTATGGGCACGGTGGTCATGGAGAGAAAATGAGGCCACTGCTCAACGGGGGAAATTGCTCTCCTTGCATGGGAATGTTTTAGCATTAAATTAACTCCCCTATCTCCTGCCTGCTAATAGGAAAGCTTTCACCTCTCTGTTTGGCAAAGGATCTGCATTTGCATTTAGATGGAGCTGTTGTAACCATGGCCCCTGCACAGGGGCCTCCATCCCTTATTTACAATAGCAACTGTGTGATAAAATGATTATCACATAAGTGGTTGTTTTGCTGGTGTGGATAGGGCTGCGACTAGAATGGGAAAGGCTGTCATTTGAATTAGTCAATGAAAAGGAACTACGGTTCCTCCTCCAGGTGACAGAGCTGTGGCCTCCCTGACAAGAGGAAGTGTTCTGCCTCTTTGCCCTCCGCCAGAATAAGGCAGGCAGGACAGCTGGTTGCCAGTAAAGGAGGCAGTGGTGGCAGCTGCTGCTGTTGACAGATTTCATGCAACAATCCGCAGATCTTTTCTGCACCTCATCTGAGTTGGACAGCACATACACTGGCGCTCCTGTTTTTCGGATAAGGAAATCTCAGGCTTGAAGTGATGGATGCGATGACCCTCCTTTGACCATCCCTAGCAAAGAGTAGAATTGGGATTAAAAGCTAATCCTAGCACAACACACTGTTGTGGTACGGACCCAGGTTATTCCCAAAACTTGTGTGCGTTCAGAGGCAGGGCTTTTTGAAGGTGGTTGGATTACAGGGTACTGTACTCATCTGTGGATTCATCTACTGGTGAGTTCAGTGGGTGAGTGTACTGTTGAGAGGTTAGGCCTGGTTCGATGAAGTGGTCACAGGGACATGACCTAGAAGGGTGTATCTTCTTCCCCTGCTCCTCCTTTCTCTCAGCAATTCCTCGCCACTATAATATAAGCAGCTCTTCTCCACCAGACCCTTCTGCCATGCTATTTCTTCCTTGGAGTCAGCTGATCATAGACTGAAAATATGAACTCTCCTCATTTAAATTCTGTGAGGTATTTTGTCATAACAATGAGAGCAATGAAGAAAATGATTAAGACACCTGCCAATAAACCTTCTTATCATCTAAGCACCTGTTATGGCTTGTGTCTAGATGTCCGCCCCCAAAGCCTCATGAGGTCTTAGGTGGGGCTTTTTCAGAGGTGGCTGGATCTAGCGTGTGTGATTGACTCATGGAATGCTAGGATCAAGGGTACTAGAATTAAAGGTGTAAGTGCTACCTGCCATAAGCAGCCTGAATAAAATATAAGGGATGGAAAGAGCAATGGTTGGCCCTTGCTTGTTTTGCTACCTTCTGCCTGCCATGAACTATTTCTTCTCCATGATACCCCTTTATGATGTGCCATACTGCTTGGGAGCCAAGTGGCTATGGACAGAAACCTCTGCAAACTATGAGCTAAATAACCTTTCTCCTTTTAACTTTGCGTTTAGGGTTTTGTCTTGGCAATGAGAGAGAAATAACTAAGACAGCACCCACCTGAATTCACCTTGAGTTCCCAGAGTGGAAAGAATAATAATGTGGAAACACAGAGAGCTAAAATCCATTCTGATTTTTGCAACCAATAGTGTAACCTTAGGCAGCCCCCTGTCTTTTCTTGAACCTCTAAGTTTTAACCTGTAAAAGTTAAGGGTTTGGACAAATGTGCTAGTAAGAATAGCTTGTCTCTCTTATCTGAATGTTACACCTTCTTCCAACATCTCATGCGTGACTCTTGTGTGAACTATCTGAACAAATGTATAGCTGTTGCAGCTGTCAAGGAAATCAGCCTGTTTTCAGCCCTGGTGCAGTATTTTCCAGACTGCAACTGCCTGCAGAATCACCTGGATGACTAGCTTGTTCAAACAGTTTTCTGAGCTCCATCCCCAGATATTCTGATCCAATACACCCAGGAGGCCTGGGGCTTTGCATTTCTAATAAGTCCGTGGGTGACGCTGATGCTATTGGTCCAGAGGTGACACCTTGAGAAGCACTGAGAAATTCCATATCAAGGTAGGACTGTCTTTCCATAATTAGAACTTTGTTGCTCACCTTTGATGACATCCGAAGTTGTAAGCCCAGCTGGTGAGGTCTCTTGCTATGCAAATATACATATTGGCTAGGGGAGTAATGACCACAGTAACTGACCATATGGGCAGAGGGAGTAACGATGAACAATGCAAAAGGAAAATTTCTATGTTGTGGAAACTATAAAATTGAGTCATGAGAGGTCTTTAGGGGGCTAGTAAAATTATATGCATGGTTTGTATGTCTATAATCAACAGGGGTAGAACTTTCCTTTATCTGCTGATAGAAACAAAGATAGACACATCAACAAGATGAATCCAGAAGAGAAGCACCCAAGGAGATCTGGGTTATCAGATAAGGAAAACCCTGTCCTCATTGCAGATGCTGCATTGTCCCTGTAGACCCAGGAAATGGTGACACTACTTGGTTTTTGCCTTACTGCTTGCAGATAAAAATCCACCCACGCATCCCAGCCTGGGAGGAAGTTATTATTGGAAAGGCAATTCCAGATACCTATGGCAGGGACTAGGAACTCTCAGGTGAAGATAATGAGGTGGTCTCCAAGGCTTCCTGCAGGAATTAAATTCTGTTACCAAGCA
>RJWT010047740.1:0-11246 GCA_004365215.1 Cuniculus paca | reverse complement strand
TCTTCGCTTCTTTTTCCCTCTTTCCTGCCCCCTCCCCAGCCCCCTGCTTGTTTTCTCTTCCTCTCATCTCTGGCTCAAGGGAAATCGTGGCCAGTTGATTCTTTCCACTCCTGCAGCCCCCAAACCCAGCTCTCCCTGTTCTCACTGATGACACTGGAAAACCACAAGCCCTAAGAGACACAGCACACGAGGCCAGGAATGTGTGCCTTCCAGGATCTGCCACTGGGCATTGGATAATATTATCTATTTTCTTGTTTATTTCTCTTTACTTTTTTTGTTTTTTAAGACAGGGTCTTGCTATGTAGTTTAGGCTGGCTTTGAAATCATTATGTAGCCCAGGCTGGCCTCCTGCCTCAGCCTCCTGAGTGTTGGGATTACAGGCATGCGCCACCATACCCGGCAGTATTGTTAATTTTTAAGCATAATATTTAGTTCTGCTTAAAAATAAAATCTAAGATGGGTGTGGTGGTGCATACCTATAATCCTAGCACTCTGGGAGGCCGAGGCAGGAAGATCACAAGTACAATTTGACCTGGACAACTTAGTGACTTATTGAGGCCCTGCCTCAAATAAAAAAAAAAACGACCTGAGAAGAGGTTCAATGTAAAAGCTGTGAATTCAATTCCCTGTATCACTAAACATAAATAAAAATATAACAAAATCTATATCTAGCTGGCCATGATAGTACATGACTGTAATCTCAGCACTTAGGAGGCTGAGGCAGGAGGATTCCAAATTCAAGCTCTGACTGGGTTGTGAGTTCAAAGTCAGCCTGGACTGTATAGGGAGACCTTGTCTCAAATCATCCAAATGAAATAAAAATCCCTATCTGTTAAGAGATAGAGTGAAGTAGTCACAGGTGAAGTGACGGAGCGAAAAGAGGGATGGTTGACTAAGAGCCACAGAAAGCTGATTGGTGCTGAAGCTGGTTGAGGGCTCTAAGGTCCCTTGCCCCGTCTGCACTGGCGCATGTTAGGAGCTGTCCGTAACAGAAACTTACACCAAGGACCAGATGGACGCCGTCCACTCACTTTCCACAAGCCACCTGGAAGCTGCCCCAAGGACCGTGCTGCCTGTTGGGGATCAAGCAGCTGAGCCCCTGTGTGACCATGAGGAGCAGAAGCCCAGGAGGTCCTGGACCCGGGGACCAGGGAGGAGGAGACCTTCATCCACAGGAGTCACGGAGGTCTCAGGTTGCTCTGTGGCTGCAGCTGCCCCTGTCTTGAATACAGTCTCCGAAGTCCACTGCGAAGTGGCAGATGTGAATCAGGAACCACCCTTAGCGTGGCAGATGTGTATCTCTCTACACAGGGACACACAGCCTCCCTGGAAGGACTCAGACAAAGCAGGTAACCTGCTGCCTTGAGGATGAGGGGGACGAGGGGGTGTGACAGGGAGAACTTTCATCAGAGTCCTTTATTGTAGTTTGAGTTTCTTTTTTCCAAAACCCATACCCAAGGGCTGAGGGAGGAGGTCCAGGCTCTGGAGTCCATCTTCAGCACCCTCCAAAAAATCCTACACATACCATGGACTGAACTGAGTTCCCCTGGGACTGTGGGTGCCCTCACACCCCACAGCTTAGCATGGCTGTGCCAGGGGACAGAGCTGTAAAGAGTTAAAGCCACACTCAGTCATGCAGCCGGGCAGAAATTCAATGCAGCTGATGTCCCTGTGTGAAGACACAGAGGCGACGCTGGCTGCAAGCCGAGGAGAGGCCTCAGGGGGCCCAGCCCTGCCCGCCCTGACCTCAGACTCCAGGCTGCTGTGAGGGCATTGCTGTCTGGTTCTCAGCACCTGCCCTGGGCTTTAGCTATGGCAGCTCGAGCACACCCAGGTACAAGGTCAAATCCAGCCTCTCATCATCCAGGTGGGATGGCGGTGGCCAGGGCTTGGAGCAGAATAGGCTGGAAGTCAGAGGCTGGTGGGTTGCAGATGAGGGAAGCAGGGTAGCCTGTGGTGGCCAGCGTGGGGCCAGCTTGGACTCCTGCTCTTAGGAGGCCTGCACCTCCATGGTCTTGCCCTGACGGAGGCCGATAAGGCCCATTGCCAGGGTGTGGTTTTAGGAGTCACAGTGTGAACGGGGCATGGTGGTGCACACCAGTAATCCCAGCCCTCTGGGAGGCTGAGGCAGGAGAATCACATCTTCACTGTTAGTGGGGCAATTTAGGGACCTTAGTAAGATCCTGTTTCAAAATAGAAATAAATACTTAAGTAAATAGACAAAGAAAGGCAAGGGAAGGGAAAGAGAGAAGGAGAGAAGGGGCGGGGGAGAGAAGGAGAAGGGGAGAAGTAAGGAGAACAAGCTGGCAAGCTGGGGCCGTAGCTTAGTGCAAAGGACTTGTGTTCCCTCCCCAGTACCTACAAAGATAATTACAATATAACACACCATAGGCCCATATGATCCTTTATAGGGTCGGGCTGGGGGAAACAGGGTTCATACAAGTCCCAGCAGCAGAGGCCAACACCACAGCCTGGCCTAGTGGCCTAGCCGGTCTTGGGGCACCTCCGTCAGCGGCGCACGGGCGCCCTCCAGCGGCGGTGCGCAGAACAGGTCGCGCGAGGCCTAAGGCGCAGGGTACCGGCTCGCATCTAACAGGTGCGGTTCGCTCCTTCCACCCCGTCCGTCCGGTGTCCGGGCTTGGAAGAGGTCGGGCTGTCCTCAGGGATTCTAGCAGCTGTGCCCTCACGCGTGACGCTTTGAGCGGATTGACTGCTGGTGGCCAAGGGCCCGTGTCCACCTAGGCGGCAGATAAGCCCCCAGGAAGCGAAATCGGATCGGATGCACTGTGTGCTACCTGGTATCTGCTGATGTTCACACTTACACTTTAAATCCTCGAAAGTCCCAGTTTTGGAGAAATTGTGTTTTATTATTCTCGGTAGAACGTGGTTAGGATACCTCTCAGTGTTGGTGGCTTCTTCCTTTCTTTCGGTCCTGGATATTGAACCCAGGGTCTTTGTACTACACCACACCCTCAGCCAGCACTGTGTTTTTATTTGCAGACAGTGTCCAGTTGCCTAAGCTGAGTAAAAACCTTCAACTCTCCTGCCTCAGCTTCCCAGAGTGCTGGAATTACAGGTGTGCACCACCAAGCCTGACTCAGACCTGTGGCATTTTGTCCAGTTGGGTGAGGAGACCTGACGAAATCCCACCTGCTGTACCACAACGCTAGGTTGCAACTCCCTCGTCTGTCCTTTCCAAATGGGGAAGCCATGCATTCCCAAGGATTGGGAGCAGGCAAAAAACCTTTGAATAGTGCTGACACATCATGATGGAGACAATGGCCCAATGTCACACCTGCTTCTCTATTTCCCAGAGCCTTTTGCGTGTGTTGAGAGCCCTGCGACCAGGTTTCACCAGTAGGGTGTAAGCAGATGTGTTCTGGGCAGGACAGGTAGGCGTGAGAGCTTCTCCACCTCACTCTTCCCTTACTCAGTTCCTACACAGCAAGGAGGGCTACCCGGCCCACGTGGGGTACGCATGAGTGGGAAAGGCTTTCCTGGTTCCCAGGGATGTCAGAGTTTGTTTCTACAGCACACCCAACCTCACCCAACTAATTCAAGGCTGGACAGTGACCTGAAAGTCTCCCCTAAGGCTCCTCTCCTCCCGCATGGAGTCTCATTGCTCCCAAACTCCCCTGCTTCTATGAGAGCGTGCAAAGTATCCCCTTAATCCCTGGGCCAGCTGGCCTTAAGGAATCCCGGTGGCCCTGCTGTCCAGCTTTTCCTTGAAGGAAATAAGATGGAAGTTGTCCCCGTTTCTCCTTCCAGTAATTGGAAGCCATGGCTCTGTCCCTGCTTGTCAGAGCAGAGACGAGAAAACCGAGTGATTGGGGTCCTGGGGTCACATAGCTGGCCAAATCTCAGCTCTGGTCCCCAGGCCCCTGGCTCGGTGGGTGGGCAAGGTACAGCTGAGCCCTGCCAGCCAGGGCCTCTGGGCTGGGCAGTTGCTCAAGCAGCCTGGCTCTGGCTCACTGGTCACAGTGACAGCGCCCAGCCCCCACCCCAGGCCTCCTGCACTGAGGCAAGCAGGGCTCCCCAGCAGACAGGCAGAAAATGGTACAGCGCTTCCTTCCCGGCGGGTTTCTTTAGGGAAAGAACAGAGAAGAAGCCAAGCCAGAAAGCATGCGTGGGGTTCAGCCTTTGGATTCTCCTCCCCCTACCCCATAGGGCCAAACTTGGATTTAAAGCAACCCCAAATTGATTCTTTTTCCAGCTGTGTTGTCATTTACTTTTAATGAATATAGAAGATGAAGGTTTTCCTTAAAGTGAATTTTCACCTAATGAGGTACTTTTATGAATTTAAAATAACTTCTCCCCATTATGGAAGTTACATGTGCTTCTTACAAAAGTATGAAGCAAGCACACAACTCAAATCACAAGATAAAGAAAAAAATAATAAAAGTTCTCTCACAATCCCATCACTCAAACTGGAGTGCTGGGATCCACATCTCGGCTGACTGCCTTCATTCATATATAAAACCCGTTGATGTCTTGAGTCTTATCTTGAAGAGGGATAAGGACAAATGAGATATTTTGATAGCTTGGTTTTCCTTAAAAAGAAGAAAAAAAAACATATCCTAATAAAATGGATATGTTTCTAGGTTAACAGCAGTAGATCTCCATAATCAGATTTGGTTTGGTTAATTTTGGAAGCTGCCCAGTATTGTGGTACAGATATATAAAAAATTGTAAAAATCAATTCCTATTGGTGAACACTTTTCGGCATGAAAGCTTGATGAATGTTTTTTCACTTTAGTTATATTTACCTGGTTTTTCTTTGAACTTGAACAAGGATACATGAAAATAGGTATTTTTTTTTTTTAGTGTAGTGGGCTTCCAAAAATTGATTATCTCTTATCCTTTGTACCTTTTTAAAAAAATTATTTGGTAATAGTCCTTTCTTTTTTCCAGGCCTGGGGATTGAACCCAGACCTCATACATGCTAGGCAAAAGACTTGCTGTTGAGCTACAGCCCCAGCTCAACAGTATATTGAAACCACAGAAATAAAAACAGTCAGGAAAACTAAAAATGGAAGCTTAGAAAGGCCTGCACCTTTAAGAACTTTCTTCCTGTTGTTTTCATTGTACCATACAAGTTTATCATTTGTACTGTGAATTTATCACAATCAGTGGGAAAATTTCAGTTTGTAAAAAATACACAAGCAAAGATCATAAATGTTTTCTCAAAAACTGACATAACAAGGGGAATGATTTGGATTTTCCCACACGTTTTTAATGTGTTTAATTGCTAAAACATCAAAATTTAAATTTATGTGAGGATTTTGAAATAAACAATACTTACTTTTTTTCTTTCAAATAGCTGGGGATTGAACCCATGCCTCTGGTATTCCGGGCAAGTGACTATACTAGTGAGCCATGCCCCCAGGCCCCCCTCTTCCTTTTGGAGCTCAATTTTTAAAGTCTGCTCCTCATTTGAAAAATCAATTGTAAATGTAACATTGAAAATCCAAGATAACATAATTGGTCGTTTTTCTTTTAATGTTAAGACAGTCTGGCTTCCAAAAATATTTTAGAGACAAAACCAATGAGGATTGCAGGAATGTCTCCAAATCTGTATTTCCAGATGAATATTGTCGGTTGTGGTTTTATATAACCTTTCCATACTTTGCAGAATTTAAAAAAAATTTGACATTAAGACTTGTACTTTTCTTTTTTTAATCCATTTTATTTCAAAGATTAAAAAAAAAGAAGGAAAAAATACAACAAAATTTCAAAACACATCAATTGGGGGGACTTGCACTCTTCTATGTAAGTTTCTATGATCAAAAGCTTTATAAGTGGTCCCCCCCACTTACCTGTTATTTTATTTCAACTAACAAAGTTCATGCTCAAAAAATGTATTTTAAATATGTAATAAGAAGAGAATAATTCCTTTTCTTAGGAAATGTTTGAAATATAATGTCGTCTATGGCCATGCCACCCTGAGGACGCCCGATCTCATCTGAAATATAATGTTAAGTGGACAGGGAAAAGAGATACAGTTGTACAAACAGAAAGATTATGTGAAATTTCAAGAGAAGAAGTGTAACAAAATTAACAAATATCAATTAGTCAGAGTTGTAGGAATTTTTTTTTTGCTTGCTTGTTTTCTCCATTTCTGTATTTGTTTTGTTTCATTTGCTTAGGAAAAGAAGTAAAAAACAGTTTTAGAATGACATAATGTAAAATTTACTTAATTTCATATGCTGAAAGATATTTTATTGAATTGTTTATGCTTGTAAAGTACCTTATGTTGATTGTGCAAACACAGAATGCTCTAAAAAAAAAACAAAGAAGGTAAAAGTACTATAATTCCAAAATCTAGATATAGTCATCATTAATACTTTAATGTACTTACTATCACTTTTCTAAATGAATAAGTGTCTAACATAATTGGAACACGAGTATCTGCAGAGTTTTTCTTTAAACTCCGTGAGCATTTTCTACTCTTACCTTTGCTTTCTGGTATGGCGGCATGAGAGTCTTCGGTATGAATACCCTGCCCTCAGGAGTCCCCATCAGTCTGCCATTTGGTCACTTTAAGGTGACTTTCCAGTTGATTTTACAAAACACACTGCCCTGTACATCATCATACATAAAATTCGCACATTTCTCTGATAGTTTCTGTGAGATGAAATACTAGAAATAAAATGACCAGGTCAAAGTGCACAATATATTGAAAGTATGTTTCCTAACTTTTTGAGCCACATGACCAAAAGTTATCTTAAATGTATATCCCTGTGGACAATGAAAGCATCTTTTAATCCTAAAAGAAAGGAAAAAATAATTTTGACATATTTTAAAGGTAAAAAAAAAAATGCTTCTCCTTGCCTGTCTGGGGCTTCCTGAGACCGCTGATGGGGGTGTCCACATGGCCTTTGTCAGCTACCTGTTGCTCTCTCCTGTGAGTTTGTTCATGTCTTTGGCCCTTTCCATTTCACCATTAAGATATACATACTTTTTATCCATTTTAATAGGTTCTTAGTGAGCAAAAAATATGATTCCTTCTTTTATAATATTTATGACAAGCATTTCTCCATATTCTTTGGTTTTTAATTTTATTTATCTTTTGCTTATTCCCACTTTTGGCATGCAGAAATTTGTATTTTCATATGTTCAGTTTTTTCAGCTGTGATTTCCTTCATATGTTATGTGTTCAAAAGCTCACCTCTTATGTACCTCAGTGTCTGATCTAGATGTTAATGTCTTTTTTTTTTTTAACAATTAACTCTTTAATTCACCTGGAATTTTTTTTTTTTATACAGGGTCTCACTGTCTAGTCCAGACTGGCTTTGAACTTGAGGTGATCCTCCTGCCTCAGTCTCCCCAGTGCTGGGATTACTGATGTACACCACCACACCTGTCACATCTGGAATTATTTTGATGAATAGCGTGAGATATAAATGGAATTTGACTTTTCCCAGATGGCCAATATTATTTCATTAGAGGTATCAATTAATATTCCCTTCCCTATAAATTTGCAACCCTCTTTTCAGCATGTGAGGTTGTGTATCTGAAAGTTGCTTCTGTACCATTCGAGTCTATTTCATTGATCTGTGCCTTCTTGAGCCAACATTCCACAACATTTATTCTGAGTTTTATCTTTCCGTGTCTAAATGACAAGTTCTCCATGTCGTGCCTTCATAAAAATGTTAGTTATTATTAACAATTCAATCATAGCAATGAAATTTAGAATTTAGACGCATTTTCCCAGATCGCAGGAATTTTGCTTGGTACTGATTTGTTCAGTCTTCTCACCCAAGATCCTGCTGTATTGATCTCTAGTTTGTTTCACACGGGTCCTGTTCCAATTGTTAGAAGGAATTCTAAGGAATTTGTGACTACTGTAGAGCAATTTCCCTATCACCATCCTGCACAGGCACCTGCTTATCATTGTTGGAATAGCAAAAAGCAAGCGATTTTGTCTTGGTACACATGTACATGGCTACTTGCTGGACTCTTAGGAATTCTGAGGTTTCAAATAATTTTCTGTGGTTGGTATGCCACTTGGACATAGTGATGCTTTTTTCTTTTCTTTTTACTGCTTACACTTCTTGCTTCTGTGTCATGTTACTGTAGGATCTGGGTCTTGCAGAAAAATACCCGGTTAGCATGTGTGTGATAAAAGCATTCTTGTTTTATTCCTCATTTGAAAGGGAGTATTTCTAGTGTTTCACATGTATGCTTTGTTGTTGATAGTTTCAAATAGCTTGTTAAAAATCTTTTTCAGAAAGTATCGCTCGTGGAGCTGACCTAGGAGGAGCTAAAACCAAATCCTGTTGTTGTTTTGTTAAGAATGGAGGCCTCCAGTTGGAATACCTGGGATGGGGGAGGGGTCAAACCTCTCTAAAGTTTAATTCTTATGCAGCATGAATCACCTTGTATTTGCTTTAAATTCACAGAGCGACAGCCAACGTTCGGGGCTGGGGATTTAGCCCAGTGGTAGAACGCTTGTCTAGCAAGCTGGAAGCCCTGGGTTCGGTCCTTAGCACCAAAAAATAAAAAACAAAAAATCCAAAAAAAAAACAAAAAACCAAAAAAGACCAAAAAAAAACAAGGCAACTGGCACACACAACCTTTTGTATTTCACCTTCCAAGGAGCTCTTAACGTATCAGGAGCAGGTGGCCACACTTATTATTTATAATTTATTATTTGTTTTGGATGTCCCCGTGCCAATCAGCTCTTTTGCTACCTTGCTCACATCCCGCTGCTTGCTGCAGTCCGAGGTGTGGCCGCGGGCTCCGCTGGACTGTGCGACCCCCTGTGCGCCCCGCCTGCAGCCCGGAGTCATCCTTCCTCCACTTCCCCCAATCCCACAGGCGGAGCTTCCGGGCCCGGGGCCTCCTGAGCAGCCTGTTCTTTGATAACTTTTCCAATTTCTTTCCGTACCATGTTTAACAATTCACTCGCATCTGCCTGGCTTTTCAAAAACTAAAAACGGGGTCGACGGCCCCTGAATTTAGACAACTGGAAGCTCTGGGCTGCGACCCCCAGTGGTCGAGGAAAGGGGGAGGGGAAAAGGGAAAGAGGCGGGGCTTCGACGAAGCCTAGCCCCGCCTACTGTCGCAGCTGTGCCTGCGTCCCGGATTGTTTCTGGACCCTCTTGCGTGCCGTCCTTTCCCGGCGGGCGCCGCGCGGCAGCTTCCGGAAGTGGACTTCGCTTCCTCCGAAGCCAGACGTTTGTTCTGACCCTCGCGCTTCAGCGGCACGAGCTAGGACCCCGAAGGGTAGCGGGGAGGGCCTGGATGCTGCAATGGCCGAGAGCCAGGACATATTCGACGCCATCGTGATGGCGGATGAGAGGTGGGTGGCGAGGCTGGGCTGCGGCCCCCGGGAGTTCCAGGCCTGGTCTTCTCAGTTTATGGGCTGCGGGGTGGGATACCCGCATGCTCCTGGCGCCCTAGCGGGCTTGCGCTGTGTGGTCCTGAAAGCAAGTGTGAGGCCGAGATGCTCATGATTTTGGCTGGCTCCTCGCACACCCAGACCCGCCACGCGTCCACCTGCTCGGGACACGCCTCTCCCGTCACCCGCCGCCTCTGGCATCTGCTCGGCCTGAGGACTGCGTTCCTGCTGGAACGCCCCCTCCTCTAGCGGCACAGGCTTCTGCCATCTGGGAGCTGCTACTTTTCTTGTTTCTTAATTGCCAGGCATACGGCAGTATTCATGGACCTGTTGATCAATGTGTCAGGCGGCATCCCTTTGTTTCCAGAGCCCCTGGGGAGCTCCCAGGGATGCAACAGGGCGGGGCTGTGAGTTTTGGCCTTTTGGCCGTCTTCAGGCCCGGACCCTTGGAGACATGGATAGTGTGTCAGTTAACACAGCCAGTGAGCATTGAACGCTCCGTCCCTGACATTTGTTCGAGACTTATTTTGAAAGAGAACCAGTTGAGTAGTTTTTCTCAGCTATTTTAACCCAGTTTAGGCAATGGATCTTGTTCTTTTTGTTTTACAGACGAAAGGGCAGGGTCAGACCAGGGCCATATGATGAATAAGCAGGGAGGTGCACACTCTCATGGGGTGTCCCAAAACACCATCTTTCTAACTGCCGATTAAAGCAGTGCAAGTGCCACAGCTCAACACTTAAAGTCAGTGCCTCTATTGCATTCCAGTTAGCTCGTTTTGGGATGATGTAACGGCATTTCTCCCTGTTACTCTAATCTACTGTCTTGCGATGAAAAGACCAGTACATACTTTAGAGGTTTTTGGAGGCAACTGATGCAAGTTAGTGTTGCTTGTAGACTCAGAGCTTTGGTTTCCGCTTTATGTGGCCTCAGGCCAGAGTCACTTAGGAGGTTTGAAAAGTTGGTTCCTGGATTTTACTCCAGATTTCTTGACTATCAGGCTCTTGAGTTTAGAACTTTAAATTTCCACTGTGTATTTCTGAGCCCTTACCAGTTTGGAGAATGACTCATTTAGCTCACGTTCCTCCTGTAGATGAAAAAAACAAAACAAAACAAAACACGGCCTCATCGGGCACCATAACTGGCCAGAGGAGACACTCAGGACAGAGGAGAGCTGGGACCAGAACCTGCACTGTTGGACTTGGATTTTAGACTCTTTCTGCTTTATTTTGTCTTATCCTATGGGATCTAGATAATATAAGACAGGAAAGTTACTTCCAGAAAAAGTTCTCTTTCCTGTTTGATGAAGTGTGCTGCTTTTTCATCACAGGTTCCATGGGGAAGGTTACCAGGAAGGCTATGAAGAAGGCAGTAGTTTGGGTATAATTGAAGGAAGACAATATGGTACCTTACATGGAGCCAAAATTGGATCTGAGGTATGTGATAACCCTCATTTAGAAGCACCCTGTTCCTTTGCAGTTGATGGTTTACTTTGATGTTCAGTCAGCTCAATCCAGAGCATCAAACCTAGGAGCATAGCAAGGCCTTTGTGCTGGAATTAATAGACTGGACAGAATGTTGATGGAGAAGTATTAGTTCAGAACTGACTGCACATTGCTGTATAGAGAGAATTAAATTATACAGCTGAGGGATGAGAAAACAAGTCCTTGATCACCTCAACTTACATTGGAGAGTCATGGTGCTTTCCAGTCTCTTCAGCCTCAGAGTGAGTGCCTGTGTTTACATAGAAATTCTATTCGGGAAGCTAAGGCAGGGGGATTGCTATGAGTTCGAGGGCAGCCTGGGCTACGTAGTGAGTTTAAAGCCAGCCTGAACTACGTAACAAGACCCTGTCTCACAAAACAAACAAAAAAGAAATTCCTTAAAGTTGAATTTTTTTTCCCT
>RJWT010047739.1:0-11254 GCA_004365215.1 Cuniculus paca | reverse complement strand
TATGGCTGCCTGTTAATTTTACAGATCATTGGCAATACTTGCCTACCTCCTTTTTACTCAATGATCGTGCTTGATCATTGGGTACATAAGGCAAACTCAAAATTTTAATGATCAAATTCAGGATTGGTATAAATTTGCTGATGTGCTAGATCAACTCACCCCATTATACATACCTCAAGGTTCATTTCCAGTTTTATATTGACATTCTAGGACTCAATGCTGTCTTCCTCCTGCTTTTATTCTTAGTATGCCATAAAGGAATCCCAACTAACTGACATCAGGAGGCCCAGTAACGCAGACTTACCCTGGTTCATCTGCTTCAGCTCCAAAGGAAAAGAAGGAACTGCTGAGGACCAGCTTGATATGTGGAAGTGGGCAATAATCAGTATTGATCAATTGGCATAAAAATAAATTGAGAGTATGACCTATGCCTATATGACTTGTGTCAAGACCCCAGCTAGGTTAAAGACAGAATATACAATCTTTGCACCAACAGCCAGTTCCAAGGCTAGCAAACAACCTGAATTTCTGGTCCCTGAAAGCAAGATATCATAACTGAGGACTTTGACTCCTGCAAATTCTATCTCTGTAATCTCAGTTTGCAGAAAATTAGGTTACTAGTTAACTCTGATGTTCTTGTGTGATTTTCCAAAATGCATGGTTCCTCAATTCTTGAACTTTGAACTCATCAGCAGTTCACCTCTACTGCTTCCTGCAGCCCAGAAACAGACCCCCTATCAAGCTGTATACCTAATAAAAGCAAAGGCATCATGCTTTATGTTCCTAGGCCATCAATGAGCTTCGATTACCCCAGTGCCCCTTGTAACTAAAGTATATAGATTATGTCTAAGTTTTATGCTGTATGTCTGAGCTCAAGATCAGTGGACCTAAGCCAGGGTCCCTATAATGTTTTCTTCTAGTAGTTTTACATCTCAATTTTTGTGTTAAATCTTTAATTTTTTGAAACTTACTTTTTAAATAATGTGAATTAAAGGTCAAATTTCCTTACTCCACTCCTGGACATACATTTCTTTGCAGCAGTATTTTGCTGAAGAGACTCTTCTTAACCCATGTTGTACATTTGGAAACCTTGTTTAGGACCAACTGAGCATAACATGTCAATTTGTTTATGTTCCATTAATTTTATATTTCTGATTTTGTGTCCGTAACATGTTGTTTGTATTACTGTAGTATGTTGTGTAATACGATTTGATGGCAGGCATTTTGGTGGTTCCAGTGTTTTCTTGCTCATGATTGCTTGACTATTTGGAACTTATGTATGGTGTCCTATTTTAGAATTATTTCTTCTATTTTTATGAAAAACATATTTATATATTGAAATAGGTATCACTGAATATATAGAATTCGTGTACCACTGTAAGTAGTATGGACATTTTAGCTATACTTAGATTTCGATTTCCCCTTATAGCCTGCTTCACTTTCTTTTCTCAGTATTTTGCACTTTTCTGAGCACACCTTTAGTCTTCTAAGTTAAACCTATTCCTTAATTTTGTATTTATTCTAAGGTTATTATAAATGGAAATGTTTTTCTTGATTTCTTTTTTGAATATTCATTTAAAATAAATGATATTGAATTTTATATATCAATTTTATATTTTGCATCTTTATTTTTTAATTCATTCTAATTGTTTGTAGAAGGATCATTATGGTTTTCTGAATATAAAAATATAAAAATCACTCATCTGCAAGTAGAAGTAAGTTTACTCTTTTTCTTCCAGTTTAGATGTCTTATATTTTCTATTCTCAACTACTTGCTCTACGATTTCCAACATTATGTTGATTTGAATCAATGAAAGAATTCCTTGTCTTACTAGTCTTGGAGAAAAGCTAAATTAAGTCTCATTCTATAGGACCTATGTTGATATGCCTTCCTTCCATACCAAATTTCTAGAGAACTTCATCTTAACAGGATGTTTCATTTTGTATGAAACTTTTTTACAACTGCTATAATGGTCAAATGTTTTTTAAATTACTCTCCTTCTGAGTGTTCTTAATGTTGATTTTCATGGTTGAAATACTCACATGCAGTGATAAGTCCTACAAGATATACGACATCAATTTGATGATTTTGAATTATTCTGAAAAATTTTACATCTGTTTCTATAAGGAATACTGGTCTATACTTTTCTTTCTTTTAGTGTTCTCATCTGAATTTGTCATCACAGTAACTCTGAAATTATAAAATAAATAAGGTGATTCTTGAAGTCCACAATTTTTTTGAGAAGGCTGAGAAAGCTGATTTTAGTTCTTCTTTAATGTTTGGTAACATTAAAATCATTGAGTCCTGACCTTTAATTTTTGAGGAATATTTTTATTACTGATAAAATGTCTTCAGTAGTTATTTGCCCATTCAGATATTCAGCTTCTTCAATATTCAGTGTTAGTAAGCAGAATGTTTCTAAGATTTAAATATTTCCTCAAGCTTATACCTCTTATTTATTTGCATATATATACAAATACATATTTGTATATATACATGGAGAGATTGAGATATAGGCCTCTATAGTTACTTTTTAAAAAATTTTTCTGACATTGATTGTAATATTTCTTTTTACTCTAAGTTTTGACTTCATTTTATTAGTTTTTACCTTTGGCGTAATTTTCAATTTCTTTGAAATTTTTAAGAAATTCTATTTCATTGTTTTGTTGATTTCATGTACTGCTCTAGTCTTTTTATTTCACCCTTGAGCTTGATTATTTCTTCCTTCCAAATTTGAACATAGTTTGAAAAGCTATTTGTAGTTCATTCAATGAAAAATTTACTAGCACTGTTTATATTTTCATGTGAAAGTTTATCTTATAAAGGGTCCTATTAGAACTACCTTTGCCATGGCACATGTTTTAATATGATGCTTCCACGTTTGACTTTTTTCTCGTTATATGTTTCGTTCCTTTTTTCCTGAAGTAATCTTGACTTTCACTCCATGTTCTTCCATTTAAATACAATGACTTTTTTCTCATTTTTGAGGTATAATTGCATTGCATTTATTTTTCTATCTCTCCACTCTTAGGCAATGTGTATTATTATAAATGAGGCATAGAATACCACTGATATTTTAACAAAGTGATGGAAATTGGGTAAGATTATATACAAGGAACTTATTTTTACTTTGAAATGAACATTGACATTATATCTAGATCTGGAAGGAGAGTAACTTCTTTTTCTTAGAGATCCTCCTCAGTACTATAAGCAGTGACTGCTGCTAAAGATGTAATTTGAGATGATACATAAATGTAGATGTGCACATAGTCAAGTAGGAAGGGAAGCCTTGCAGACAACATGACAGGAGCATGGGGCACACAGGCAGACAGGCAGATATAGAAGTGCTGTCATGTGGAGTGTGATGACAGAGAAGGATGCAGTGTTCAAATCATGTAATATCTTTGGGAGTATACAACTGGACTAAAACATGTGCTACTGCATTGAACTTGAAAAATATGTGAAACATCTATGCTCTGTCTTATCTGTGCATGGAATTAAATAATTTGTTTCCTAACTTAAGTGTTACAAACTTGTATGCAAAGATAATCATCTTTTCCTTTGCATTTGCCTTCTATATTGAATGAGTTTCTACCAAAATTCCATTTGTTTAAATCCTGCATTTCACCAATCCATTCTTTATATATTTTACCTCTACTTCTCTGGGTATTTTCCATGTCCTCTATAATTCCTGTTAGATTTAAACTACTACACAATTTAAAGATCAGTTATATCTGATCCATTCTGGTCTACTTCTCTTTATGATAAACCAAACTCATAGGAGCAATATGAATTTTAATAATTGTTTGTGTCTCAGTTTTATTATCTGTAAAATGTGTCTAGAATAATAACTTCTTCTATAAGGTTGTAAGACATTACTGAAACTAAGTACATTAAACAATCTCATGGAGTTCCACATATCTTAAACTTCATTTTCTGTTTTCTATGTAGCTCAAGACAGTATCAGAAAAACAAGCCTCCATAGAAAACATAAGACCTTATCAGCATTTGTTACTGGTTGATTTGTTGATGACAGCCATTGTTTCTGGGGTGAAATGGAATTTCATTTTTGTTTTAATTTGCATTTCTCAAATGACCAGTGATTTTGAACATTTTTTCATATATTTGTTTGCCTTTTTTGTATTTCTTCATTTGAGAAATGTGTATTTTTCTGAGATGCCCATTTTTGGATTTGGTCTTTGAATTTTGGGGGCCTGATTTTTTGTAAATTCTTCATATGTTCTATATAGGAGTCCTTGGTCTGAAGGACAGTTGACTAAATTTTTTCCCAATTGGTAGGGCTTCTTTCACTTCATCAGTAACATCCTTTTATGTGCAAAAACTTTTTAGTATGATGAGATCTCTGTTGATTCTGTGAAGTATTTCTCATGCAATTTCATTTTTGCTCATGAACACTCTCCCTACCCAGAAGTCTTCAAGGTGTCTGTCTACCTTGTCTTCCAGTAGAATTAGTGTTTCTGTTTTAATATTTAGATCTTTGATCCATTTTGATTCTAGTTTAATGCATGGTGATAGACATGGATCTATATCTGGTAATCTGAGCAACTCTTTTGAAGTGAAAAATATGCAATATAATAATTATTGTTAATTTCCTATCATCTTGATTTGCAATTCTGTGTCATTTTTACTATGTTTTTTTATTTTCTTTAAAGTACAAAATATTTTTTAAAAAATTTTATCAGGCACTACGTTCATAATATGCAGTTCCATAGTAATTTACTTAAATGAATTTAAGTGCTTTCTTCTAATGTAAATATACAAATGGTTTTCATCTATCTCCTAATTTCTTTCTGTGTCTCCCATTTAGATATAGAAGTCCATCCTTCTAGCAAGTGTGAGTGTTCTTTTATTTTGTGATTCTGTTAGTAGTCACCAGAGAGCTTTTGTGTGTGTGTGTACCCAGGTGACCATTGGGTAAAGCAGTCAGTGACAAGAAAGGTGTATGACTGCCTTGCTTCCCATCAATGACTTTTGATTACTTGACACTTACCTAAGGAAAATAAGCATGATAAATAGAGTGTTTAATTTTTCAAGTGTATTATATATGATGAGGAAAACTGTTATACGTAAGATGAAATTCAATCTGAAAACAGAAGTATTAGATAATGAATGAGAGAGGTTTCCCAGAAAACATGGAACTCAATTAAAAAGAAAAAACCCAAGTGAATATTTTCTGTTTGGTGGGTCAGGAGTGTTTTGTACACTAGTGGGAAGAGCAGTGGATCAGATGGACAGGTGAGCTAGAATTTCATCATGTGTTAGTCTTTTTGAGGAGATAACGCTGAGGTACCTTTTGCAACTTTAGGTTTTAGAACCAGTGAAAAATGTAATTTAAAGTTTAAAATATTACTGTAGTTTCTAGTGTGAAAATTACTACATAAAAGTAAAGATAATGTACAGTTGGGAAGTACAGTTTGAAAATACTGCAAAGGTCCACTTCAAAGTTAATGAAGAACTAAAAGCATATTTTTGAAGAAAATTCTAAAAATATTTGAGAATTTTGAAAATATGAATGAAAATTTAATGCTGAGTAGAAAGAAGACTGTTTGAAGAGTATTGATATTAATCCCTGAGTAGAGAGCACTGATATTTGGTATGAAAATTGCAAAGAAAGGAAATATTGATGACATGAATGCTGCACAGCTGAGATACTAGAAATCATTTTCATGTTACAAAGGGAATGCAAGGAAATCTAATGGCTGTGAAGTTTACTGATTTTACCAGCTTATCATTAGCTAACACCATCTATTTAAAATTTCACTAGTGAAACCATACCTTTGGTATTTATTGAGAAATATTAAAGAAGATTGTTTATCATCCAAATTTTAGCCTAATGCTTTAAAATAATTCCTTGAGTATAAGCCTAGCACTCAAGGGGTGAAACTCAAAATGAGGATGCTAAAAACTGTTCTGTACTCTTTTCCATAACGATATGTGTTTGTCCTTATTGTAATTTGGAGTCAGGCAGTTTGGAGATGTAGTTCCTAAGAAAGAAATGATTCCACCCACGCATGTCACAATGACTTATTGGGACCAGAAGTTGGGTGTACTGTTTGTTTTTTCAGCTTCCTTGCATCTGTCTGCAGTTAAGAAAGGCATTACTGTGTCTCATATGACTCATTTAACCTGGTTGATGAAATATGTGAGATTTATGAATATTATATCTAATATCTAGCAGGTTACTTTTAGTACTCTTAATTCTCATGTTCAGTGACAAAAGTAAGTGAAAAGTTCAGAGAAGCCATCAAGACATTGATCTGTCACCATAGTGATTTAGAGTTGAAGGATTTGTGATCATCCAGGCTCTTACAAACCCAGTGGATAGGAAAAACTTCAGAGATTAAGGTAGGGCATGGTTTTAATATCCATGGAAGGCCAGTCCTCATATGCAGGACTTTTGCCCTTTGCTCCTACCCATTAAAGGAGAACAAATTGGCCAGAAAGCAAATATTAAACAGCTGCTTTCAAAACATGGTAAAATTATAACACTGAAAGCCCATTGACATGAATCACCTTTTAGAAAGGTTTTTACCTTTTCAACAGTAGGTAAATCCATTTTCAGTGTTAACAAATATGTTGGAAAAGTTTATATGTGTTTTCAACAGTGTATGTATTCAAGAAGAAATAACTGTGCTTGTGATATAGTCATTTTCAACATCATACAGAAAACTACATGAATTTCAAATTTTTTCACACCAAAGAATATGTTTTATCTCCTCAATTACACATCAAATACTGAAATGAAAATTGTGGGTAGAAATGTATCTAATTTTGTAAGGAGAAAACAAGTTCAATAGTATATTTTCTAAAGTAGAGAAAAACTGATTCAAATATGAATGTTTGTTTTTAATTATTGTTCTGAAATGATAAATATTCCCTGTCTTCATTGTTGAGAATCAGCTTAATATAGTGCAAAGAGGTAATAATTAATATTAATAATTAGTCATAAAAATACATTGAGTGTGTTCTAGGCCTACGTGAGTTGTGGCAAGAGCCTCCACTGGCTTAAGGAGAGATTAATCTTTGAGCCAGTGGTGAGAGCTGAGGCTAGCAAACATTCAGTGAATTTTGGTGCCTCAAAGCAAGATGACATGGCAGTTGAGGACTTTGATTCTGGCAAATTCTGTCTAGCACAGCAATTATACTTAGCAGAAAATGAGGTTGCTAGTTAACCCTGATCTGTTCCTGTGTGGTTTTCCAAAACTTCATTGTTCCTTAAGCCTTGAATCTTGACTGCACCAGCAATTCACACCATGCCTCATGGTCCTAGTCCATCACTGGCCTTCCAGCACCCTGGTGGGCCTGGTAACTGAAATGTATATATTTTGTGTATATTTCATTCTGTTATCATACCTCTGAGCAGGAGATCAATGGTCCTAGGCATGGGCCCCAATGAATGATACCCAATGTGTGGGATTATAGCCTGCTCTCAAATGACCCTGAGTAGACACCACTGGAGAGCAGAGAAGAGTACAGTACTTCACTTCACTTGATGAATAATGGGAATGCCCAAAGTGTGAGGTAAATGATTACTGATTGAGAAGGTTTTCAACCAGGATTAAAAATGGGGCAAGATGTATCAGTTGAGGGGCAACATTATATCCAGTTGCTTCATGACTTGCTAAAGCAAGCTAAGATCAGAGTTCCAACTAGTAGTCTGACTAAAATGTTAAAAGATATTGTTAAATTCAATTATTGGTTCCCTCAATGAGGGACAGTTGAATTAAAATTTGGAATCATATAGGAGACTCACTAAGGCACACCCCATAGCATGGTGAATTCATCACCCTCAAAATGTTTATTTCCTAAAACCTGGTGCACTCCATTCTCAGGCCCTTCCAGCCAAAACATGAAGCTCATCCTGCTCTAAAAAATCAAAAAGATGCAGCTTCTAAAGAGAAAGAAAAACCAGCCAAATCATTTTCCAAATTGGAGCTCCTTTTTCCAAAAGCCACTTTCCTATCCTTTAAGAAACCTCCAGACCAAGGCAGAATCAAAAATTAAACAGAGGAGTAGGATGCACACCCACCTCTTCCTTCCCCAGAGGCCTTACCATTTCTTCTACCTGAAGCACCATGTTGCTGCCTGACCTTGTTGCTAGTCATTAGCAAAGAGTTTCACAAAATGCAGCAACCCAGGGAGAAAGTTTTGGCACACCTCTGTGTTTCCTTGTAGAAAAAAACTAGGAATCCCAGCAATAGTGTTGAGAATATTAATATACATGTTCCTTTAAAGTTAAAAAAAATTTTAAAATCTAAAACAAAATGTTGTAAGCAATGGGATCCAAAATCCATATATGATTGGTTTATTAGAGAATGTATTACAGACTTATCTGTTGGCTTCTTTTAATCTGTGTCATTTGGCTAAAACATGTTTGTCATGTGCTCAATTTCTACATTTTGAGGTTCAAATATGATCTTTGATTATTGAACAGGTTGAAAAAACCATAAAGGTATTAATCCTAAAGTGATAATAAATATACTCTCCAATGTAAGTATCCTTGCAAATGCAAATGCTCAGACCAGCTGTCCTGCAATTCTTTGTACACAATTGGCTAGAACACTCTACAGGGTCTGGGTGATAGTCCCAGATATTGGAGCTCTAGTGCAGTCTTTTACTCAAAACTAACAAGGTCCCACTAGACCATCTACTGTTTGTGGCTTCTTATGATTAATACATTGTGTCAACTTGAGAAGTTTAGAAGTTTAACTGAGAGACTCAGCAAGGAGCCAGGGTTCTTACTTTGTAAATATCCTCATCCTGTGCAAAGGAGGGAAAGGACATTTTGTGAGTGCTACATCTACCCTGAAAGTTTTGGTGGAGGGATGGGCTGTGTACAATTTAAGGGTAGAGAAGAGGCTATTTTTTTTCTCCTTTGCTCTGGCTGCTGCCTTGAAGTGCTGCCCCAGTGCATGCCATCCTGCCTTGGAGCCAGCTGATGATGGACTGAAATTTCCAGAAAGTGTAAGCTAAATAAACTTTTCCTTGCTTCACTTTGGTGTCAGGTGTTTTGTCCCAGCAACAAGAAAAAAGTAACCAAGACAGACTCTGGTACCAGGAGTGGGGTCGTTGCTGTGACTGTAGCTGCCCATGTGGTTCAAGAGCCTTTGGGAATGGCTTGTGGGAAGAGTTTGGAAAGGTTCGGAGATGTCACCTGAAAGAGAAGCCCTGGAACAGCTTAGGCTGTTCTGTAAGGGAGATTCTGGTCAGAGCTCAGGAGACCAGGAGGCTGATGGAGGGCCTGCCGGTAAAGACCAGACTCAAGACGTTTCTTCTGGGAATAAGAACTCCACTGGGTGCTGGACTCCAGTTGATGTATGTTATGGTTTGGCAAAAAGTTTGTCTGCATTTTGCTCATGTCCACAGACTTTGCCCGAGACTAAAGTTAAGGACAGCAGCCTGATTAATCTGGCAGAAGAAATTTCAAGGCAGTCGAATGTTGAGGACATGGTATGGCTATTGTTCGGGGCTTTTAGCCAGATTTATATCACAAATCAAGAGCACAGAGTCCAGCAGGGTTATTTGAAACATGAGTTTGACCAGAAAGGAAGCTCCAGTAAAGCTATGGACTGTAAAGATAAAGCTGAGACCTTGACTGATGAGAAGGAAAAGAGAAATAGAAAAGATGGCCTGAAGGCAGTGCAAAAAGCAGCAAGTCTCGAACCTTTGCAGCTTCCAAACTGCAAAGGTGAAAGACTGCTTTGAGGAGAAAGCCTCAGAGCACCTTATTTGAAAATGGCAGCAGAGGCCCCAGGAGGTTCCAGAATGGCAATGACATAGAAAATCTGTTCCTTACAATCAGATTCAGAGTGCCCAGCGATCCAGGCACTCAACCCCTACAGCCAAGAGAGAGGAAAGTCTGGCTACTGCTCCAGCTGGCAGCAGACCTCGGCATCATCCATGCAGTGCTGGTTTTAGGTGCTCACAGGATGCACAAGTTCTGAGGTTAAAAAGGCTTCCACCCCAATTTCAGAAGGCCTGGAGGGGCAGGCAGTGTGCCCCTGAAAATGCAGTGTGTGAAACTGTGAGCATGAAGCCAAAGGTGTGCCAGAGACCCCAGAAGTTTGGAAAAGATGGAAACGTGGATCATGGAAGGAAATCTACAATAGGGAACAGAGCCAGCATAAGAGAGGTGTCACAGGGGTGGAACCACACAAGACCTTTGGAGCTCATAATTTGCCACAGATTGCTTCAGATGCCAGACAAGCAACTATAGGACTTAACATTTGCCCTGCTGGATTTTGGACTTATTTTGGTTCCAATGTTTTGTACCCTCCTGTTTGTAACTTTTGGAATAAAAATGTTTGTCTTGTGCCTCTACATGTTGGAAATGTTTAACTTTGTTTTCATTTGTACAGGGGTATACAGCTAAGAGTTTGCCTTACATTCAGAGACTTGGGACTTAAGCTTTTCAGCAATGCTGAAACTGTTAAGACTTTGGCAACTCTTGCAGATGGACTAAATACCTTTTGCATAGAGGGATGTGCATGAGTCTTTGGAGGGGCCAAGGACAAAATATTATGTTTCTAATGTAATATAATGTTGTTGATTGACTTACTGCTGGTTCTTAAGCATTGTTAAGCTGTGTTATAATGTTCAACTTGCAAAATGATAAGAATTAGCATGTCTTGGTATCTGGAGGCTGATTTAAAGAAATATGTCTGGTTGCCAAGTTGACAAGGGGTGGATTTTTATGGTTAATACATTGTGTCAACTTGAGAAATTTAGAAGTTTAATTGAGAGACTCAGCAGGGAGCCAGGGTTCTTACTTTGTAAATATCCTCATCCTGTGCAAAGGAGGGCAAGAATATTTTGTGAGTGCTACGCCCACCCTGAAGGTTTTGGTGGGGGGATGGCCTGTGTACAGTTTAAGGGTAGAGAAGAGGCTATTTTTTTTCTCTTTTGCTCTGGCTGTTGCCTTGAAGTGCTGTCCCAGTGCACGCAATCCTGCCTTGGAGCCAGCTGATTATGGAGTGAAATCTCCAGAAACTGTGAGCTAAATATACCTTTCCTTGCTTCACTTTGGTATCAGGTGTTTTGTCCCAGCAATGAGAGAAAAGTAACCAAGACACGGCTCAATTACAAAAAACTGGAAAACGATTAGTCTTACACTCAAGCTGCAGATATCTTAGTTCTACAGTTGACTTATGAGCATGCAAACCACGATTGCCAAAAAGTTACTTAGCCAGTCATTGTGTGATGATATTGGAGCTTACGTTAAAGTATGTCAAA
>RJWT010047738.1:0-11247 GCA_004365215.1 Cuniculus paca | reverse complement strand
AAGTAAGTAAAATTTAGAAGCCCTAGAAAACTTGATGGTTATAAATGATTAGTGCCTGAGATTCAGGAGTGTAGATCTTAATAAATAGGAAAGATGAGAGAATTTGTAATTGAAAATAAATGAATGATAGAATATAGATTTAAATTAGAAGACTTAAAAAAAATAGATGAAAATAATTGAATGTATTTGTGTAAAATAGTGTTGTCATTAGACAAGTTTACAGTTAAAACCTGTGATATTCTTAATATAAGCTACTTGATATTACTTTTGTATTATTTTGAATTTATAATTAATTTATTAGCATTATGCATATGTAATAAGATGTACCATAAAAATTTTGTGTTCAAATAGATAGAACTACTCACATATTTTAACATTTTCTAGACCTTTATAATGCCACACATAAAGTTCTGGTGGAAGCATATTATATTTTAAATATTAATGAAATATTAAAACGTTTATATACAGCATGTTGGGTTCAGAGGAGTCAGGATAGCTGTAGTTAGCAGTGGTTTATACAACAAAATATCAATACATGATAATATTAGGGGACCCAATGGCTAGAGAGAACAGGTAAGAGGATTTTTTTCTTTTATAATTTAATTTTTGACAATTTATATAAAATCTATGAAAGCTATGTTATTCAATTTTGAAGATTTTGTAAAATATTTAAATTTTTCGTTACTTTTATATTTTTGCATATTCTTTTGGATTTTTAAGTATATTGTCCTTGCCATTTTTGTTCCATCGTTTCTCGTTTATGTAAGTTTCTTAAATGATTTTTTTTTAAGATCACTAATTTGTTGATATTCAGTTAAACAGTTAATAGTTTTCTAAATTTCGAGATTGGTAGAATAAAGAGGCAAATATATCTTAAAATCAACACAGTAGATGGATAACATTGATTGTTACGGATGTTGGTATTGTTGCCTTTGATTGTTATTGATGTCAGGAAAAATGGTAACTATAAAATTTAATTAATGTTTTCTTATCGCTAACTTTATAACTATTAATTTCTATGCACCTCCAAGATTCAATTCTTTATTTCACATGGTCCTAAAATCCATAAGAATTCAGAATGATCTGTCATTCAGATCAAGAATAATGGGTCATTGTATATGTACGTTATTTTTACATAGAAAGCCCATGTCTTTACTGTATTTATTTTGGTGTGGGTTGGAATTTATAATAGCAGTTACATACATACTTTTCATTTCTCTTGGACTAGATTCAAAATATTTTGTGCCTGCTTTTGTTTGTGTTTTCTTCTTTTTCTAGTCAATAAATAGAGCAACAGTGACAGGGAGAATGAAGAATGCTATTGAAAAACTTAGACTGTTAAAACTAAATAATGTCTGTAATTCTGTGTTAATTTTTTGTCCCATATTTTAAGATGCTGAGTAGGGGAACTAATAAATTATAATCACTAACTCTGGATCTGTCCAATAGCTTTTACTTAGGTTGTACTGTTTTTTCTTCTTAACCTCATGTGTAACTTCTAGAGCTCTAATTATATATTATTTTTTCTCAAACATAAATAATTGCATTGTGGTCAATCCTCTTCTTATCCAAATTCCATTTCTAATGTTAAAATAGATTTCTTTATCTTGATTAAAAATCAAGAAGCAATTGCTCAGTTTCTATTCTAGGCATTTACACTGTTAACTTCTTAAATTCTTATTTTGTTAGGTAGTGCATAATACAGCTGTCCCCAATGCACTTGCTGTTGATTGGATTGGAAAAAATCTCTATTGGTCTGACATGGAAAAAAGGATAATTGAAGTATCCAAAGTCAATGGCTTGTACCCTACTATACTCGTTAGCAAAAGGCTGAAGTTTCCCAGGGACCTGTCTTTAGATCCTCGAGCTGGGTTTGTAACAAATGTTAAAACTCTTTAAGATTATGGTCATGGATTATAGTCATTGGTGTAAATCTAGTTCTGTAGGCAATTAACATGAAAATTTAATGTGAACTGTGAACATGTCGAAATTTTTAATGAAAAATAAGAAACAGTACGATGACTACAACAGTGAAAGGAAAAAAGCATTGTATTGTATAACTATTTTTCTGAAGTTTTAAACAACTCTTCCAAACTAATCAATACGTTTGTTATGGAAATGCGTACACTATACAGATTTTCCTGGCATTAATGTTTTTAAGTCTTAGAAAAAGGCAAAGAAGTAATAAACTATTTAATCATATTTGGTAATATTTATGCTGGTCACAAATATGAGCAATATAATTCCTGCCCCTTTATAGCAAGAGACATTAAGTAGTACCCATGGTAATAAATGACAAGATGCATCATCAAATGCATTCAAAAGAAATGGCAAAGTGGGAATAACAGCAGAGGTTCACATAGGAGCTGTATACCATTTTCATTTCAACATAAGGGTGGAGAAAAACCATTCCAAAGATCTAGCATAGCAGGCTGGAGGTTTCAGATGAGGAATGAGCACCCATTAAAATGTCCAAATGGTCTGGGGATTTTGGCTAAAATTCTATGGGTTATGGCATGTCTAGTTCACTTTCAATTATGTCGTGTTTGTAGTTAGGGTTTGCATACCTTCCCGATTTTGTACTATAATTTATAATGTGATCAAAAATGGTCTTTGTAGGTGTTTAACCTACCAAATAAGTTTGTTAAAATGACAATTTTAGAGCAAGTCTATGTTTTAAAATGCCATGTGTTTCCAGTAACAAATATTAGGATAACTATAGTGCTGTTGCTTTTCTGCTTTCAAAATTAATTTTGCAAAATATGTTTTCCTAAATAACTATTTATCAGTTCACATGTAACAGTTAAATTTTGGTTCTTGCTAATTATTAAATTTCTGTTGTTTGGGGTCCCTTCTAAAGTGATCATGCTATAATACGTTCTATAGCTTAATTTTATACATTCATTAGGGTAAAAACAAAACTAAATAGGAGAAGACTTTTATCTTGTATGCTTTTCTGTTTCCAAGGTAATGGGCACCTTTTAACTTTATACTCTATAATTATATAATAATTTTTTTATCTTTTTAAATATTTTCTTTACCATAGCAACAGGAAGTTCAAAAGAGAGTCACTTTGTTTTACCTACAAGAGAGTCGTAAGAGTCTGTTTATGTGAATGTTTCAGGAAATAATGATTATCATCTATCTTCATTCATGAAGATGTGAATATTATAATTATTTTGCTATTTGCTCAGAAACTATTTATTTTTGAGTGTCAAAGCCTGTGGGGTTTTTCTCAAAATCAGTATGATTGAGTTAACTTCCCATTTTTATAAGAGTTAAAATGTTTCACTTTTTTATGAAAGATACATTCTCTGTTTAATAATGACAGTCATGTAGAATTTCCTGTTTATGAAGCAAAAACTGTATCCTAGACTAAATAAATGCAACTGAATCTAGCTTTAGGTTTTATTTCTCCCAGGTTACAGTTATTGCACCATAAACTGAAAGCAGTCTTAAGTTATCAACAGCATAAACTCAAACATTAAACCTGTCAATTAAAACAGCAAAGTACTAAATTATTATACATGCTATAAAAGACTGCCTTGCCTTAATTTTTGGGTAATATTTGGATTATAATATCTATATCATATATAATAACCCAATAACCAAATAAATTTGGAACTTTGCATGAAACAAAGCCGTCTACTTGAATAACTACAATTGAATTAGCACCTTTTTGTTCTTGCTGTTTTCCTAGTTCTCCAGAGTAAAACAATGAGTAACCTGGGTTTTAATTTTTGTAAAGTGAGGTTCAGGTTGAAAATGCTTTCAGCATATGAAAATTGTGCAGTCTTGCTTCACAAAGGACAGTTTAAATTGTAAGATCGTTTAGTGAAAATACAATCTAACCCTTCCTTCTATATCAGATTGCCAGTGTGATTTGCATGTAATTTTGATATGCCAATATTGCTATGATTTCTGTCCTGACACTTGGTAAGTGATCAGAGAAGGATTCATTTAATGAACACTTGTCAGAATAATATAATGAAACAAAACTTTTAGGACATATCTTGGTGGCCTTTCCTATATTTTATTAATAGATTTAATAAACCAATTATCACAATATCAATTTAGATATAATAGTATCAGTTGTAAAAATACAAATACACAGATAATCTTCCTGTTTTTTACATTTAAATTCAGTTAAAATTCTAATTTTTCTCACAGTTTTATGTTAATCACCTATATATATAGTCTAATTTTTTAATCAGTTTTCTAATTTATACTTTTTAGGTGGTCAAAATAATCAACATTCAATATTTATTACATTGTTCTTTACAAAAGATATCCATAAGCATTTTAAAATACAGTGGAAAATATCAATTTTACAATTATCATAAACATAAGTTTATCTTCTTTGACAATATTTCCTTTCAGGTTATCATAACAAAAAACTAACACAAAGCATATTTTGGATATTGTTAACTTCCTTAACATTTAATATTCACTAAATAGTAAATCATGGACTTACTTAAAAGAAAAAAAATTAACCTAATTATTCATGTATTCAATATTTTTTAGAATGTAGTTAGTTTGTATCTGATACTGTTCTAGTTAGACATAAATATAAAAATAAGGAACTGTGTCATTTTACCAACAGCAAGTGGGTAAAAATAATTATAGTACAATACAATTGCTCCTAAGGTAGAAAAAGTAGAAAGCATGTCTACCTCAAGTTGAGTTGGAATAGCTTCCTGAACAACAATGATAGGAAAGAAATAGACTGGCACTCTGATGAGCTTTAGGGCAGGTATTTCTGACCGAAAGAACAGGTGTGCTAGGAATTCATAGCCACACGGAAAAGCAGAGCACATCCAAACAAGTTGCAAGGAACTCATACAGAGTGGAACACATCAGTCAGACATAAGAAACTGTGGAACCATTTCATTCTGTACGGTGAAAGAGAACCAAGAGTAAGTCCAAACACAATACAACACAATCAAAATAGAAAACAAACCCTTCCTTTTGAGGTTTTGGCTAGAGAGAATACAAGAAAAGAAGCATAAATAAAGGGAAATGATCAGTTTGTGGACCTGTTTGAATTGAGTTTCCATACAAAAACAAGGAAAAGAATAACTAGCATTTCTATAGCATTATATAGAATTGAAAACTATTTCAAGGTTTTTATTACTTTAGACATATATACTATACACATAATCTCAGCTAAAGATACAATTGTTTTGTTCCTTTCCTTAACATTTAATGTCAAATTGGCTAAGTGGCTTTCTCAGGATCATTTATATACTAAGAGACATTAAACTGGGGATTTAACTCAGTTTTCAGGCTTTGGTCCTACGTTTTTCTTATTATATCATGTCCATGTTTCTAGTAACAAGATGATCTTATGTCATGAGCATGGTGTTTAAGAGTTACCTGAAAAAGAATAAAGAAAATAGAGCCAAAAATTTTGTACTGTGTTCCATTTTAACAATTAACCTTTTAAAACTTTTACTGTTAACATACATGACTTGAGTTTTTGGAAACAAAGACAACTACCTAAATCTTTAAAAGTATGCATTATTTAAATTGTTTTTTCCATTTTTCACTGCTGGATATCAAACCTAGCATCTCCTCACACATTCAAGCACTCTATCACTAAGCTCCACCATTCACTGCATACCTTAATTTGCAGATTTTTTTCCTATTCTTATTATTATTTTAGCAAGTACACGAAAAGCAATAGTAGAAGCTGTTTTATTTGCAATGTATGTTAAAGAAAATATGTGAAGCAATTTTATACAATTGATACCTTTAGCAATTATTGCAAATGTAGGTAATGATACACAAATAAATTTGGAAAGGCATTTTATGTTTCTCTATTTTAGTCTATGCTAGTCCTTAAACTTAGAATACCCTTCTTCTATTTCTCCAGGTGAAATCTGGGCCCCAGTGGCCACCACACAGTGAACCTTTTAGCATTATACGAATATTTTTAATGTAAAGGTTTTACCCATCCATCTAGATCGTGAGTCGCTTTAGCACAATGACCATGTCTTTATAAGTATTTGTGCTTAACATGGAGACTATAGAATTTACTGTTGAAGGAAATAATAAATATGTAACTGGCTACAGACAGAGCAGGTGTTACAACTACAGGGACACTGTCTTCACCTATGCTTAAATCAATGCATTGACATGTAAATGACCTAAACTTTTCAAATAGAGGTGTCATAAGGGAAACTTTACTGTGAGAGAGTGAAAAGCATACCAAGATGAAATTTAGGTTTCTGATGTCTGTGAAGGGCAGAAATATTTCTTTAAATTTTAAAACCACCTAAAAAAAATTTTCCCACCTATTTTCAAATCTATACAACTATTTGATTTCAGTATTCCCATATATAGGCAAAAATTCTCAGGGAATGTATATGAATGATTAACTTTATACCTCAGAATCAGAAATATTTTCAGATGAAAGAAACATCTCTACATATTAACTGATTTCAGAAAAAAACCAAAATCCATCATATTTCTATATAATTCATTTTAAAGAAATATATTGCATTATGTTTAAATATAAAAGACATCTTGAGAATCACAGAAGTCTGTTGTTATGGTGACAAGCAGACACTTCTTTACATGCTTATCCTTTGATATACTTTACACAATAGGTACTATTTAGAACTGACATTTTTCTCATATGTAATCATGGGTAAACATTGCAGAGTATCTGGGGGGCAGTATAGAACTCTTCTTTCAACAAGTTTTACTGAAGTTTTCATTATGAACTTCATAACAAATTTTACACATGGGTAATTTCTTAGGGGTTATATTTTTAAAAAGTAAAACTATCATTTTGTTTAGTGCAGACTTACAATTTTTGAAAATTTATAGTAAATGGGACTTTATGAAAAGGAAATGATATTTAACCATGGAAAGTTAGCTACTTCCTAAATCCTGTGTTATGGATAGTAATATTTTATTCAATAAAAGGATATTTTCAGTGAAATGCAGTGTTTTCATAAATGTTTTCTAATTTATAAGTATAAATGGGCAAATTAAGCTAGAACATGCATAAAATCCAGGCAAATCATTTAGTAATATAACCTAAAGACCAAAAGTAACATGCTAGGTGGATATTATTAAGCCAAAAAGTGTGGTAATATACACATGCCATATCTAGTAGAGTTGAAATCATATTTAATAGCTAATATGTACTGGGGAATTTCTGTGTGCTTAACAATGTTCCAAATTTGTTCCATGCATTTTCTCATTTAATCCTAAAATTACATTATGTGAAGCAAAGATTATTGACCCTTTTCAAAATCAGAGTAGGCTCTTGGCTCAAGAGGCTAAAGTTTCCAGGTTTGCAATGCTGACAATGGAAGAATATAGGATTTGGGTCTAAGTGATGTATTCCTTGGGTTTGTCTAATATCTACAGCTGCTTCTTAGAGAGAAGACTAGTCTGCAAATTTAGTAGAAACAAACGTTCCAATTGTGTCATTATTGTGACCTCTTATACTCTTAGTATCACTGAAGGCCTGATAAATTATGAAACAATTTTCACTTAATATGCTTTAATTTTTAATATTTTTTCTATGGAATTCTATGGAATTCACTTGGATAGCTTTAAGGGCACTGTATTTACTTCTGTGTCCCCAGAACTTAGAAATATCTGCTACACAATATAATCTCAGTGAATCGCTGTTTCAAAATAAGGTTCTCTGTCCACTTAAACATGGATCTGAGATTTATTAGAAACACTGAATTGTTGAGTATAATTCTGTGATTAAGAAGTATGAGACTCTGTATCATATTGTGTTGTTTAACTGCAAAGATAGTAAGGAAAGAAATTTGATAGAAATGACTAAAGTATCCTTTGGCTATTGCCAGAAAATATTTGATTGAAGAAATATTATAGCTCCTTTCAGAGGATCACAATATTATTTGACATATTAAAGGTTGCAAGGAGGTCGGTAATAAAAACCCAAACAAACAAAAACAAAAGATATCACTATTTTACAAAGGTGTTCTTAAATGTTTTTGATCTTCTAAATTACCTTGAAAATGTGGATTTATCATTAATCAAAGAATAATTTGTAGAGAGCAGAGGGGGCAAGGTGAATGAAGTCTTCATGAAAATATTTTTACAATTGAAGATACATGAGCAAGGCAAATGATATGATAAATGTACAAAAATGAAAATGTGAGATCATAAATAAAATCTCCCACTACAGCTGTATTTCATACATTTTAAAACTGAGGAGTAATTTTGAGAAGTATAGTTAGGCCCAATAAATAATCAAGGGCTTGAATGTCAGGAATAGGATTTTATATCTGTGACTCTTACCAGATTTATTCAGAGTGTTGTAGCAGATGTTGGACTTTATGAATGATCCCTTTTCTCTTTTTGATATCTTGGTGCATGGATATAATACTAATTGAATGACAAGGTTTGTAGTAGAGTTGGTAATTTAGAGGTGCAGTTATATGAAAGTTACACCATTTAAAATTCAGTTTATTAATAATTCCAAAAAAACTTCATTCATATCCAATAATTTCAAATATTTTGGTGACTGCATTTAATAAATTTTTACTTTTTTAATATTTTATTTGCAAAAGCAAGTATATGTAGAATGCATAGTTAAGTACAAATATAAAGATGCTTCTAATCAAACCATTTTAAATTTTTTTTATCAAAAGCTTTCGAATTATAATTTCACAGTTTTCACTGATTTGTACACATTTATTAAAGTAACATAAAATTTTAAAAACGAACTTAATCAAATATAATGTAGGAGAGCATCTGGAAAAAAGGTATATCAATATTCTCAAAACTCATAGTTGGTAAGACAAAAAAGGGATGTGATTTGCTTCAACAAGGTAGACTATTTTGCATTATGACTTCTTTCAGATAGTTTCTTATTTTATATCTAGTCTTCCATTACTTATTAATAGAGAACAAGGTGCTATTCAGTAACTTTATTACAGAGGAATGGATTGTGTGTTTCTGCAGAAAAAATATAACTCTGACATACATTTGCTCTTCAAAAGAATAACATTAAAAATTATTTAAGATTCAAAGACACAAATCTTTTTCTGAGAAAGTTGGCATCTATTATTACTTGCTGATTTGAAATTTTCAAAATGTGTTCAGAATTAATATGAACATATTGAAACTATTGAATAACATTTACAGTGTTGCCCTAGGAAAGGTAAGCTTGATATTTATAGACTCAAGTAAGTTTTGATTCTCAGATCTATCTTTTCTCCTGTGATCACAACTTTGCACTTTTTGTTGAGTGTGTAGCAGGAATAAATTTTTTCTTTCAGATACCATATTTAATTAAGCTTTCAGTGCTATTTTGCCATCAAAAATCTTCTTTATTATCCTTGTAATACTTGCCTTTATGTATCCTCAAAAAGAAGATTTTCAACACAAAACATGACTCTCTTATTTCTGATTGTTTATACTAGCCCTGTATTTGATGTCATTTTCCTGAAGACTTTTATTAATTTTCCAGAGTATAATATTGAAATATAGTTAGTTCTTCAAAATTTATAAGAAAAATATATTCTAAAGAATATCTTAAGTTTAAACCAAATTTTCCAGTTTGTGACCATTATATATAATAATTTCAGACCCTATTATTTTAATCACACATTTTCCAAATCTGAAGAATTAGTTACCGAAGTTATACTTAGCAAAAGAACAAAATATAGAAAACCTAAGTGGATTAATAGAATTTAATTTTAAATTTATATATGAAAAGGTTATAAAAGGTTCTGTAACTCAAGTCTTCAATCACACAGTTAAGGAAGTATATCTTAATAGAGTAACTTCTCTACTTTAGCTGTACTTTGATAAAAATATTTAATTAAATACAATGAAATTTCTAAGTAATGTGATACTTATTTGTATTTTATGGAATGTATATTTATTTTTAATTCAACCTAACTAGTTCTTGTATTGATGGTATCAATATTCCTGTCTTCATTTTTCTGTCCTCCTCTCTGAAATGCCCTGTACTGGAACTTATAATTATGTAATTTCAGTGTTTTGTATTAGATTTTTCTGTGATTATGATACCAATTCTGTTCATCTGTGCTGTTGGATATAACACCATTACCTATATTGTTTTCAGAAGCTTGAAATGTGGCTAGTGAAGATCTATCCAGTTCATGTAATTTTATTTTGTTTTAATCATTTTAAACTGAAACTGTTATAATTGGCTAGTGACTATCACATTATCTTAGCTATTTTCTCTTATTGCTGAGACAAAACACCTGATGCCCAAAGTTAAAGAGAGAAAGGTTAATTTAGCTGAAAGTGTCTAGAGGTTTCAGTCCATAATCAGCTGGCTCCAGCGTAGGATAGATTGGTAGAAGAGCATCATGGAGTAGAACCAGTTCGTGACAAGCAGAAGACAGCAAAAGCAAGCAAGGGGCATCATACTGCCCCTTTTATCTTATCTAGGTTACTTAAGATGCCTCTAATCCTAAAGCCTTTGAGCCTAGCATTGTACTATGAATCATTTCTAGCATCACATATTCTAGATCCAGCCGCCTCTGAAAAAGCCCCACCTATGACTGCGGGAGGCTTTAGGGAGATATTTAACAACAAACTATAACACACATTGGCAGTACATATTCAAAAAGTGACACATACATCTTTATTATTTGTTTTAGATTTCTCATAGATAAGAAAATGAGGGAAAGTGAGTGACAGAGAGAAACAGAGAGAGAGAGACATAGGCATAGTTTTTATTCATCCAAAATTTAGATATTTTTGACTAATTTGAGACAACTATCATTTGTTGACACTTGTAAAATTATCCAGAGTGATAGCAAGAATTAATCTGGTGACATTTGAACCAAAAAAGTGAAAGATTTTGTCATGCTTCACTCTTGGGTCACTTGTAGACAACATGGTTATTGATTCTCTTTCCTAGGTATTTGTATTGGATTGACTGCTGTGAGTATCCTCATATTGGCCGCGTTGGCATGGATGGAACCAATCAGAGTGTTGTCATAGAAACCAAGATTTCTAGACCTATGGCACTAACAATAGATTATGTCAACCACAGACTGTACTGGGCTGATGAAAATCACATTGAATTTAGCAACATGGATGGATCTCATAGACACACAGGTAGGTGTAGCAGTGCAAATGAGTGAGTGTGATACTGGTGTAAAAAATTCATTTAAAGCTGTATATTTATTTTATATGATTTCTCTCATCACAAACATTTCTTAATTTAAGCCTCCATTGCTAGACTCCCTTATCACATTATTAAATTATAAA